>JAFBJT010109517.1:13290-24440 GCA_016785325.1 Chascanopsetta lugubris
GGCGCCAGAGCAGAGGAGATAATAAACCTGCTAATGATGGAAAATGGCCATTTATAGATAAACTCTGTGGAAGGAGAAGTTTCCCCTGAGCGACACCTCACCACCAGCTGAGAGAGAGAGAGAGAGAGAGAGAGAGAGAGAGAGAGAGAGAGACGGGGGAAGCAGAGCGGCGATGTACATGACAGTGAAGGTGTTTGACATTAACGTTCGCTGACAGCTGCACACTGCACCTTTAGCAGTAATAACTGATATTAAATCAAGTATAATGTGTGTAATTAAAGGAGCAGTATCTTGTTGAATAATAGATATGATCGTATGTATTTAAATGCAGTTTTTATATGTTATGGTGACGGTTCAAGCCCCATCATGGCAGCAAGTGTGTGTGTGGGTGTGTGTGTGTGTATGTAGGTTAAATGGTCTCATTGGCTAAGTGCGATAAACGTGTATGTCAAAATAAAATGACGTAGCACGGTGACATAGAAATGTCTGAGTTCCAGGAAGAGATGGTGAAGGTGATGTGTTTGGTTGCAGCAGTTATTTCTTCCTGTTTTGCTGCTCATGGTGTTGTTGTTTTTTTCCGCCTTTGACGCGCGGCCACTTTTTTCTTCCTTTACACCTTGACACCATCTGCACCGCTTTGTTTGTGCGATGCACCGTCGTGTTTCCTGTCCCAGCGCCCGCTGAGGAAACCCACAAAATAACAGACAGCTCTTCCTGACATGTGATGCCTGATGTTTGCACAGACTCACGTTTTCACATCTAACCGTCTGGACCCTCTGCACAACTCTTAGTCTATCGGTGCCATCGATTTCCAATGTTTTGAATGGAGGATTGCGGTAAGCAAATCATCAGAGCTTCGCCGATGCAGTCAACCCCCCCCCCCCCCCCCCCCCCCCCCCCCCCCCGAGAGCAGCTGCACATTATCTTTTCACTGTGAAAAGCTTCGACTCAGCAGCCTGAGCTCAATCTGCAGGTCCTAATGTGCAGCTTAAGATAAACACCAGTCTTTATGTGAGCAATTAGCTTCCCCTCACTCTCCGGCGCATGTTTGAAAATACTGAGCAGTGCCATGCTGATTCTGACTAAGGACGGTGGCTCAGTGGCTTTGAGGGCAGGTTCACTTTTGGGGCAAACAGAACGATTTTTAACGAGAACAGTGAAATCTGCATGACGATGCAAAGCGAGGGACATCAGTCAGTGGGATCCGACATTTGACGACGCTGATGCTCCTTCATTTTAGTGCGACGTGACGAAAAAAACAAAAAAAAAACAGGAGGAGGAGCTCGTCCTCGGAGACTCAGGAAGTCAATACAGGACGTGATCAGACTGTTGCTGCTGCAACAACAAACTGTTTACAGTTACACTGAGGGCTATTTATGTGTTTGCTTTGCATAAACCCCACATTGCAGAGATGAATACAAATATGAGAAATCAGTGGCGCGGAATTCACAGATGCAAAAAAAATAAATGTGGTCAGATGAGTCATCCTTTTCAACTCGAGTGCATCTGTGGCACACATCAAAGCCTCTGTCACGTCCAAATGAGCAGATTTCTGATCCCAGGTATAATATATTTTCAATAAGCTCAGTGGCACCCTGCTTTATTTTGTCTTACTCGCCTTGAATCAATAGAAGCTCCCTCACGTCACGGTTGTAGCGGTGTTGCATCTTGATCCATCTTGTAAAAGATGAGTGTAGCTACTAACATTACTGGCCGTTTGCATGTTAATGGATGGAAGGTGAAAGCTCCTTAGTGACAGAAATGTGCATTGGCATATACGACAGAGAAGAACTTCCCCCCGGAAGTTGTGTTCTCATCAATGCCAGTGAGAGAGCGGTAGCTGATAGAAACCTGTGTAGGCTCTAATCCTGAAGTCAATGCTGATCTCCTAATGTCTGAAATGTGTGACTGAGGGGTCGCGCAGTGTTTTTGACCAGATGGAAATTAGATCCAGAGAACAACACTTGATCGTCACAGTCACATCGATTGTGCCAGGTTGACAGGCAGCGCATGACAGGCCATAATTCCACCGCACGAATCACATATTCCACTTACAACACATCAACACCGGTGTAGGTCCCAATCACCAAAAGCGACTAATGTTGGTTTTGAAGTCAATATATGAATTTCAGTCGTCTGATTGTATCCATTGTCTTCTTCATCACCAGTTCTTTTCAGTTTGACATCTGTCATGTGTCCATCAAGATGTGCTACATTCCCCGCATATTGTCCCTTCAGTGTTTCCATGGCGACTTTCTGCACATTTCATCCAGAATGTCTGAAGCAACTGGAGCAGTCTTGAGATCGACTTGAGTTGTCTTGGAAGTCACAGAGTAGTGTGCAGCTAATGACTGTATTTACAGCACGAAAAGGCAAGTAATTTTCCTAAAAGCTTTAAACTTGAACTGTCGGGGCATCTCTCTCTCTCTCTCTCCATCCCTCTCTCTCATTTTCTCTTTAATCTCTCCCTCTTGTGCTCTAAGGTGAAAAGGGTCACCTCTTGCTTTTCTCAGCTCCAATTAATTTCTCCGTCTTGTCCTTCATCGATTGACCTCGCTGAGCCTTTGTACACTGTAGCTCTTCATTACTCATTGTAACGTGTCTTTCTCTCTACCTTCCATTTAAGTACAAGGTCAGAATAAGGAAAATAAACAACCTTGGACTCTTACATTCAGAATTACACACATTGAATACTACAATGTCCACACACACACACACACACACAAGGAAAGCAGGTTTTTACCATCTCTCTTGAAAGCCAGAGATAAAGCTCAAAAGGAATGTTTTTAAAGGGTAATTCACTTAGAAAACTTCAGAAAGTTTCACTGTAAAATATAAGGAAAATGTCAAAGACAGCCAGAGTGACATCACATTTTTGGTGATAGGTGCCGACACCGGTGTTGATATGTTGCGCACAAAAACATTTCCACTACAGAATCAACACAGTATCGTCTGCCATGTAAATGCTAGATTAGGTTGGTTTATTCGGTTTTTAAGTGAAAATAGTGCTGATACCTTGAATTTGACACAAGTATTCAACAGTATTTCAAGGAAATTCCAGAGGTAGGACCAGAGTGGCACTATGCTGGTTTAGTACCTTGCTTATGTCACCGAAGATTATGAAAAATTCCAAGTCATCTTTCACCGTGACTTCTCTCCAGCGAGCTAGTGAGACGTTGTGATGATGTTTCACATGGGAATTCAACATTCCCAGAGGATTCGCCCTCTCTGGTGCTGGCAGCCGGCAGACTGTTCCATTTACTGCAGCTCTTCCAGAGGACTCTCACCCACTGGATCCCCCCTCAGCCTTCATCGAACTCTGATCTCCTCTGGTTGGACATGATGCCAACTTCACATTTCTTACAGAAGCATCACAATGAGCTCGGTCTCGGTGAGGTTTCACAAGGTGTAGCCACACATGCAGCCACTCTCCGCTCGCAGCCGCCCCCCCCCCCCCCCCCCCCCCCCCCCCCCCCCCCCCCCCCCCCCCCCCTGCCCATGTCCACGGAGCATAATGCAGCTGTAAGCTAATCTCGTTCACGGTCCACGTGACTCTTCTCAGGTCGATGCAGCTTCACATCCCAAAATTTGCCACGGATTGCTTTACATGCACTGACACTTGCCTGCGCCAAGATCATTCTGCAAATACAAATCAAATGTGCCGCACTAGCCTGTTCCAGTCCCTACCTAGAGTTGACCTAGTTTCCTCAATGTGTCGGCAATGTGGCTACGCGGGTTGCACTGAGGTCTCAGGGCCAGAAGACTACTGGTTAGAGGACCGGTGTGATCGCTGCCGGCGGCGGCGTTGCCTTCCAAGGGGAGTATCTGTCTTCTCGGCACACCAAACAGTTGCAGGTGTCGTCCTTCGGATGAGACGCAAAACCGAAGATCCCCTGACATCGCTTGGCAAAGAGTAAGGGATTGTCCCCGGTGTCGCAGCCAAATTCCCAACCAGGCCTTTCTCCATCTGGCCACCTAATCATCCCTCACTTTCTGATTGGCTCTAATCCTTCCCTCCTTTGCCACCTCTAATTTGTGAGTGGCGAGAGTTCTGGCGCGAAAACGGCTGCCGCGCGCAACCCTGGTGGCTGCCACTCCGCTCGAGGTGAGTCCCCACTTCTCTGTCAACCCTTTCGGGTGTCTGGGGCAAAAAGTGCTACGTAAAGCGCACCTGGCCTAAACGTCGTCCTGCTGTGTTCCAGAAGTTTTAAGTCAAGAAACTGTCCCAGACCCGATGGGTCCGAGTCTAAAAACAGCTTTAGTGAGTGTTCAGGATGTTTCCCCCTGTAGCACTGCAGAGTCTGTGCAGACTGGATAATGAGAGCAGTGCATTAAAGGGGCCAGGCCCTCTAGACCAGTCAGGACAACAAAAGTACTTGCGGTCTGACTCCTTAATGGACTCGACACACAGATACACAAACAACGACGTACACGCTCATGCACGGATGCATGGGGGTTATCCAACAGATAAAGAAACAAATACGTCAGCCCCCCCCCCCCCCCCCCCCCCCCCCCCCCCCCCCACCCCTCCCCCCTCGCCCCCCCCAAAAAAAACCCCCACGGAATCTCAGATTCAACAATAGGTCTAATGGCCTCCTGAGTGCGTCCCCTAAAAATAGCAACTTTTCAATCTATCTCTCCATCTCGTTCCACCTCCGTTCCTCTCCCTCCGTCGCCGTCTCCCCTCTTGCGCGCACCAAAACGCAGCCGTGCACGTCTTCGGCTCTGTGTGCTAACATCCTCATTTGCCACCGTGCATATTGATTTTGTGCGATTTCCGAGTTAAACGACACCCCATTAGCGCCTCGTTCCCGACAAACCACTTCTATCACCTTCGCTTCACATTTTCACACATCTGATTTCTGCCTCCTAATTGTGTCCTAATGACTCCCTTCCCTTCTCTTCCCTTCCCTTCCCTTCCCTTCCCTTCCCTTTCCTTCCCTTCTCCTTGGCTCCTCGCTGCCTCGGCCTCGCATAAGAAATATGTGCATGTTTTCACTGTACCAGCTCCACTTGTCTTGCTCAAGCTTGTCGCATGCATGCATGCACAAACACACAGATTCACACTGAGGTGCTTTGAAGTGGAAAAGGCCTGAAGCTCTCTACCTTGCCTACATCATTCACCCTCCACAACACAAACACATGACAGACCGGACGTGCACGACAACACACACACACACACACACGCACGCACGCACACACACACACACAAAGTGGTGTGTGTGCGTGTGTATGCGCAAATAAAAAATCTGCTCGATCAACCCTGATCCAAACACTTCATCGACTCATGAGCCAGCACCACAGATGCCGTTGCATATCATCATCTATATCATATCATTCATTACGTTGCTCCTCCCATTGTTAAAGCTGTCCTCCTACACAAAGCCTATCTCCTCATTCAGTGCCAGGGTTGTATAAACCAGCCGGCCAAGGTCCAGTGAGCAGAGCAGAGTGTCTAAAGGAAAAAAAAAAAAGAAAGTGAGATGGCACCGGATGGCAGCAGCAGCAGCGGCAGCGGCAGCAGCAGCAGCCCCGGGCCTCTCCAGCAATCCTAACACAACTTACAGCAGCACATCACTGGCCAAGATCCTATCTGGTGCACTTAGCAGGAGACCCACTTCTGGCTCTCTGCGAAAGATGAAAGCCACGGTGGCCTACATGCCTCAAACGTGAAATTAAAAATCCTGCAAAGACCAGATTTGGCTTCAAACGCCAGTGGGTGAGTTCAAAACGGAAGTGAGTTACACCTACGACTGCGTGTCCATGTGGAACACGATATCAGACGGTTATTGACGTGATCACGTTGCACTACATGTGTGTGCGGCTCATACTCGGCTCACGCTAGTCGCTAACCGTCTCGCTTCAAACGACCGATCTGCTGAATTCTGTTGTGCCGAGTCATCGAAGCAGTTTGAAGGGTTTAGTGATACCTAGTGGTTCAGTTGCATTTCGCACCTGAATACACCTTTCCTCACCCCGCTCTTCCAAGTATGTAGGTGGACATGTTGGGGCAGCTGTGGCTATGGGCTTAGAGGGTCGGGGGTTCGATTACAGCCGCCCCCCTATTCCATATCCTGTAGATTCTGAACCCGACATTGTCCCATGTTATATATCATACTGCTAATATAATCATTTTTAACTTGTATAATAATGTGCAAATTCCTATTAAAGGCAATTATCTCTAGCGCTAAGTGAAAGTAACAGTATAGAAAAATATATTTTAAATGATACTGCAATAGTGATTGCTCATTTTTGTATCAATGCTCGGAGTTAGCAGTGCTCATTTAGCAGCATAAGGTTAACCAGGCTAGTATTAGCTAATCATTCAAATAACCTTATTGTAAAGTTGTGGCAGGATATGATTTTCAAAATAAAACTTCACGTGTATAAGACAGTTCTGAGGATGGACTCAAGGAGCTATCCATGTAAATAACTTAGATTAAAGGTTCAGTGCAAAGGTTTTAGTTGCGTCTTGTAGTGACTCAGCATATTACACCCGCCTGAATATTCCTTCTTTAACAATAAAAGTCGTAATAGTGCAAAAACAGGACAGAGCAACGTTATATTGTCTTTCTGATGAGCCAAACCAAGTTCTGCGCACTGCACCTTTAACGCTATAGGCTCACCCTGAACTCACAACGCGTGAGCAGAGCAAAACAATGCACCATAGATCAAACAAACACAGCAGGTTGATCGCTTGCATAGATCACACTGTAAAGTACACAAGGCATCAATAAAGTT
This sequence comes from Chascanopsetta lugubris, assembly GCA_016785325.1. Taxonomy (NCBI): domain Eukaryota; kingdom Metazoa; phylum Chordata; class Actinopteri; order Pleuronectiformes; family Bothidae; genus Chascanopsetta; species Chascanopsetta lugubris. The sequence continues at coordinate 20,032 of JAFBJT010109517.1, forward strand.
CAATTTACAGGACGACGTGTTCAGGGGCTGAGCGCAACATGTCTTATCAATCAATGGCAGCTTTTACACGGAGGCTCTGACCTCCACACTGAGCGCGGCGTCACAGTGACAGGTGCTGTTCCAGTACACATGACTGTATGAATCAGATCACTCCCAACTCAAGTGCATCAAGATAATTGAACAAGTGATTCATGCAGCACTCCTCATTTCAATCAGCCATGGCGGATATTATACATCTATATATATATATGTGTGTGTGTGTGTGTGTGTGTGTGTGTGTGTGTGTGTGTGTGTGATCAACATGTGGGATTTGACCATTTCCTAAAAACAGAGTGCTGCATGCAGCAACAGGAAATAACAGGTGCCTGCGAACGCCAACACTCACACTCACACACACACACACTCACACTCACACACACACACACACACACACACACACACACACAGATACAAATATAGAGAACATAAAGCTTTTGTGCTCCACCTCTGTCTGTGCAGACTGAGCCTCAAGGTTAAAACATAAAAGTGAGACAAATGCAGGTGCACAGCTCTATCCATCCATTCATCCATCCATTCATCCATCTATCCATCCATTCATCCATCCTTTTATCCATTCATCCAACCATTCATCCATCCTTTTATCCATCTATCCATCCATTCATCCATCCATTCCAAGTGTCCTTTCTCCATCTGTGTCTTTCCTAATAGACCTCAGAGTTCAGCTCATCTAAAATAGCACAGCGCACGCGGCCAATCACATTCCCCTCGCTCGCTCTCCGCCCCGACGCCCTATTTGCATAATCCAAATCCAATAGTCGGACCTGAGGTGAGTCACGTGGGTTCACCTGAGCTGATGGGTTCACTTGCTTCCAGTGTGACGAAGCAGGGAAAGTGATCTCTCTCTCTCTCTCTCTCTCTCGCTCTCTCTCTCTCTCCCCGACATCAAACACAATCAAGTTCTGATTCAGGAAAATCGAATTACACCACATGTCTGCAGCGCGGAGCTGATGCCTCTTATCAAATCAGCTATTTTCATTTGTACATTGATTTAACCCTGTTGTCTCTGCAGCACCTCGTCAGCCTGATCCTCGTCATTTATGTGTCCATGCATGTACCTGCTTATTTGTGTGTGTGTGTGTGTGTGTGTGTGTGTGTGTGTGTGTGTGTGCACACGTGTGCGCGTGCGTGCGTGTGTGTGTGTGTCTAAGCACAAACGAGTACGGATCACTTCTGGTTGTGTGGAGCCATTTAGTCTGTGGTTAGCGAGGCAGATGTTCCACACACCACTTACTTGGAATCTAATTTTTCATCATTGCACAAAAGAAAAGTGTTCTGAAACATTACGTGCTGTTCCATTTATTTATTTTTCATTTATTTAGATTTTTTTTTTTTGTATTTCCTGACGCGAACTCCCTCCCAAACAACAGCCCGCTCTTTCATCTGTAATCTACAGTGGCGGAGACTATCGCACTCCCACTGAGAGGTGGATGGTTGAATGCATTAAAGGCGTCCATATGACACTCGAAAGCGCAGGTAAGAGATGAGCAGGCAGTTCCACCGTCTGATCGCAGGCTGCCGGCGCTGTGCTGTGACAATCAGCGGCAGCATCGCTGCTCCAAGTGGCCTTACATAAACATGTCAGGATAATGGTGGCTGACAGCGCCTCGTTGAAGTCCGACACTGAAGACGCTCACCAGTAGAATCTAATCAGAGACGTCGCTGCTAACTCGATATATATGGAGAGGAGGGAAGGGGTGGGGGTGGGGGTGGGGGGGTTAGACGGAGATGAGCGTATATCCACAGCGACACTTTACAATGTTAATTTAACGTCTCCTGGGACGCGGGGGGCCCGCTCCACTTTGAGCTCTTTGTTTCCCTTTACAGAAGTATTTCCACTTCTCTTGGGAGAAAAGGAAATTAGAATAATGGTCTTTTATGGGTTTAATTCACTTGAACATTGGGCATAGCAGTATTTATTTTTTTATTTTTTTACAGTGACCCAGACAGTACCAACCTAACACTTTTTGATAGATGAGAGTAATCTAAGGGTGAAGTGAAGGCTATGAAGCTGCAATATGGCACTTCACCATTAGGTGTCACTGCATAAACACTGTGCCTCGAAAATAATGGGTGGGACTAAATATCAGGCAATGTGTTGTTCACCAAATCACGAGATACAACTATTTCTATGCTTAAGGCAAATATCAAGGGTTAGGGTTGTTTACCTATTTGGATTTATTATACAAATACATTTACACTGGAATGATCTCGCATGTGGGCACGTTCCATTATTTATTTGTTTTTACCGAGGCAGTTGGATGAGATTCAAAGGACATTTGCATCCGTGAAAGTGAGAGCTGCAGTGAATGAAACCCAGTAAAATGTGTCGCGACACAGATCTAGATTAGATTAGATTATCCAAGAATTGCTGAGTCATGATGATCTCATGGGACATGTATCATATTACCAATTACCCTCACCCATTGGAACATCCAGCAGGAGGCACTGTGTGAACAACTCTGCGCCGTCTAGTGGCGAGGAGGCACGCTGCATCTCATACTCGTCTAGAACCGATGTTAGCTTTCAGAAATTATACAAACTCAGTGGTCGAGTTTGTCCATTCTGGGCCACTGTACACGCACGGCGGCACAACATGGCCGCCTCCTACGTGAACCCACCCCCACATGTTAACAGGATAATACACACTCGTAAACATTATTCCATAGTCCCTACTGCCGACAAACAATAATTTCACCAACACTTTACAGACTAGCCCTTTAATATGCCCCTTTGCCACAATTCTCACTGCATCACACACACACACACACACACACACACAACGCAATGGCAACAACAACAACAGCGTGTTCTTCACCTTGGGTCAGGTGTTAATTCCAGAGCAGAGGGAAAACACACGCAGGCCTCACTGCCGCCCCCTACCGACCTGCCCCTGCCCCTGTCTGTAATTAGGCCCCTCACCCGGAGACAGGCAGAGAGACACAGAGACTGAGTGGAGCCTCTCTGACAGGCGGCCATGCCGGAGCCATCATCATCATCATCATCATCATCACCATACACCTTTATTTATTTCACCCCACCCCCCTCTCTCTCTTTCCAGAGGCCCACGGTGCCGCGTGGAGTGATGTCTAACAAACACCAGCACCACCGCACGGACCCCGTGACGCGCGGGGGGGACGAGACAAGGAGCGCATGATCACCAGCAGCCGGGGTGGCCGTGAGAGAGAGAGAGGGGGGGGGGGAGTGTAAATGAGATAATGAGGAGGGCACGGAAGCAGAATGTAAACACACACACACACACACACACACACACACACACACACACACACACACACACACACACACACACACACACACGTCTGTATGTACGTATCACTTACATCCCGGAATTTGTCCCATCTCCCGATAGGCCACTTATCATCCAGAAAATTGCCGCTGTCGGAGCGCGCGCAGACGTGTCCGAGGGCGCACACACACAGCAAGGCGACGCTCAGCATCTGCGGACGGACACACAACAACAACACCACCACCACGACGGAGAGAGGGGGGGGGGGGGGGGGGGGGGGGGGGGGGGGAGAGGGGGGGAGGAGGAGGAAGAGGGGGGGACACAGAGACATCGTGATCAGGCAACGGATGGAGACAAAAGGGCTGGACCCACGCGGGATCTGCCGTGAATCCACCGTGAAAATGCCAAAGCGTCAAAACATCCACGAGGCCGAGGCGCCTCCCGCTGCTCCTGCTCCTGCTCCTCCTCCTCCTCCTGCTCCTGTTCCCGCTCCCACTCCCGCTCCTGCTCACCTTGTCGCATCCGCTGCTCCTCTCTCTGCTCGGTATGTGCTCACTGCCGCTCTCTGTCTCCACTGATAGCTGAGCTTGCTGCGCTCTCTCTCTCTCTCTCTCTCTCTCTCTCTCTCTCTCTCTCTCTCTCTCTCTCTCGCTCGCTCGCTCGCTCGCTCTGTGCGCTGCGCAGCGGACAGCGGGGACGCGCACGGCACAGTGCGGCGCGCTCCCTGTGCTGTTTCCCTTGTATTCCCCTCCTCCTCCTCTCCTCCTCCTCCTCCTCTCCTCGCTGCTTCATCTTTTCACAGCAGTCAACAGTGGTGTATAATCATACTAATAATAATTAGAATTTGTTTAACCAGAAAAAGTCTGAATGAGATAAAAAAAAACCGTTTTAATCAGGTAGCAGCACATTATTGCAATACTACTACTGCTACTGATGATGATCATATGAATGATAATAATAATAATGATAATGATAAAGACAAATGGTCCTGCTTTGTTTTGCAGTTGACAGCGGATTCGGAGTGTGTGCGTGGTCTCATGCGTCAGTGGTACTGCCCCCTGTGTCGAGGCCTGCCCTCCCTGCGGCCCTGCCACTCCCTGTGCCT
>JAFBJT010109518.1:2147-16845 GCA_016785325.1 Chascanopsetta lugubris
GCCCTTAAATGAGCCCATGAATGTATATTTACATGAGGGGGGTCCTCTCTCTGGGGGGGCCGCCATGTTTTGACAGTAGTAAAAGTGGACTTACTCAACATGTTTTGAGTTTGGGTGAGGGTGAGGTGATGGACACAACATACAACTTCACCTCTAAGAGGTCACCACACCCACCACTGCACCTTTAAAGCAAACCGCTCCCTTCACTGCCCGGTGAGGTGGACGGGCTTGTTGCGTTTGATGTGGCGCTCTGGAGGCAATCTGCCCGCTCTGCTCTCATTGGCCGGCTTCGTGCTGGTCATCACATGACTGCCGGGGGAAATGGGCAGCAGAGCAGAGAGATCATCATGTGCACACGATAGGCTTCTGATCGTCAAGGTGGTGGTGGTGGTGGTGGTTGTTGTTGTTGTTGTGAGTTCTCGCGTGGGGCTTCACGTGAGATTGAAGACAAAGACGTAGAAGCTTTTCTAGTCCCAATGATCGCACAGAACTCTTTCCGTCCATTCACACAATCCAGTCTGACATTCAATATTTTGCCCAAGGGCAGCTCAACGTGCAAAGTGGGAATGGAGAAGGCTGAGAACACACCGCTGACCTTGCGGTCATAAGACAACCACTCTCACCCCTGATCCCTATCTGACCTCTGACCTTTGCGTGGAGAGGGCAAGAGAAAATCTCCTGCAGGGATATTTGTGTTGGCTTGTTCCGAATCCACATCCCTGGGATCCGCAGACAGGAAGAGACAGATCTAAATCAACTTAGATTTAGTCAGGGAACGTCACCGTGATTTACCGAAAGCAAATAAGAGGTGTCGTTAATAGATAAATCAATGGTAATAGATTTATAGACAATGCCAGGCTCACCATAAATTGATCTGACAAAGTAAAAACAACAACATTCCATCTCCCACTCCATGTGAAGATGCTGCTTGTTCAGAGATGTTCAAAACATTTCTATTACACATTTTATACATATTTACTTGGGCTTTTAGGCGGCCATATTGCTTTTTATGAGGTCTGTCTCTCTCTAATGAAGTACATGGAAACAGGCGGCTACCATGTTTGCAGAATTGTAACACAATTCAATTTTGCATGAATATGCGACTTCGGTAATGTACATGACTGCAGCTTTAGGTTTTTATGGCTGTATTTATTTGTTTCATTTTTTAGGTTTTTATGGCTCTATCCACATAAGATTGCATTTTTTTCATTCAAACATTGAAAAATGTACTCGCGTGCACACATCCATCACGTGTTTGGCTCAGCTGACCAAGTGAAAATGCTGTAGTGAGCATTTTCGGTCGGTAGGGGGCGTCGTGATGTCTCCTGTGATTGAATCCACTCACTTGTTCTAGAAAAGGCTCAACTTGCAATGGTATGAAACTCAGATGGTATCATGTGATTATCATCTTATTATTAGCGGGAGACTTTTGAGAACACGCTCTCACTTCCATGGTTAGAGGGCTTGACGGAGGCGTTCAGATGACAGGGGAAGATATTATCAATGAAATATTGGCAATTTAGAACAAGCACATGAGACGCATATGTTATTGCAGATGTTTCCATAATGTGCTGTTTGTCTCCCATTTGATTTACATTTTGATTTGTGTGATATTAGGGCTGCACCTTTGTTTTTATGAAGACCGATTGATGCCGTGATCCCGCACAGCAGCGGAACTAGGCTTTATTATCGGCGCTGTGAGAGTTTGCGCGAGAGTGGCCCCAGATGAAGAGAACATTCCCGGACTGAATTAACATTCTCGAGTCCAGCCCTGCAGCCGGTAGCGGTGCTGTGAGCGCAGCTGGGTTTCTTGCAAACATTGTTTTTCCTCCTCTCTGCATACCATGAAAACGCGTCTCGTTCTACGTTGACTATCGTGGAAGGACGAGGATTAGAGGTGTACCCACCTTTAGTCAGGAAGCGGGTCAGAAGCAGAGGCTCAGAGAGAAATGACAGAACAAACGAGATCGGAGTCTTATGATATTTAACGTGCATATATTTAATATGTTCATAGACAAATCTCGAATACGTGCAAATCCTCTTTCCGTTCACACTTCTTCTGTCCATCTGTCAGGTCGCATCCGCTAGTATGTTTTGATTCTGTCACCCTATTCTACATTGGACTGTTCCGGCCATACCATCAAAGTTAGGTAGGAGCAGGAGAGGGGAGGTCAACACTCAAGCAGCCAAGAATGGATTTATTGTCAGGATCATGAAAATCCCATGCAACAGTGTTTCCTGGGCCATAAGCTCACATTACAGACCATAATGTTTAGTTCCAGTTCAACACAGAACAGATTTGATGGGTCTCATTCAAGACCATTCTGCATCAGATGTGTGTGTGTGTGTGTGTGTGTGTGTGTGTGTGTGTGTGTGTGTGTGTGTGTGTGTGTGTGTGTGTGTGTGTGTGTGTGTGTGTGTGTGTGTGTCCACTTTATCAATGAGCTCTGTTGATGGTGAAGTCCTGGTTGCAGTGTTCGGGGTCGGACTAAGGTTGAGGTCAGGGTTTGGGTAAAGGTTAGATTTAAGTCATTAGTTAGGAAGGTCAGAGGTGTGGAATGCATTGTGTCATGTCAGTGGCCTCATTAAGATAGAAGTACATATGTATGTGTGTGTGTGTGTGTGTGTGTGTGTGTGTGTGTGTGTGCGTGTGCGTGCGAGCGTGTGTGTGTGTGTTTATGTACAGTTGGACATCAACTGGTCAAATGAAAAGAGTCACATCCACCTGGCAATGTGAATTTTTCAGACAGACAGACAGACACACACACACACACACACACACACACACACACACACACACACACCATAATCCCATTCAGCAGTCTTATGAAGGAATATTGCGTTAGATGCTCCAGTTGCTGCTGCAGGGCTGCACCATTATATCCAAACATGGAGTGTAGAACACACACACACACACACACACACACACACACACACACACACACACACACGCACGGACACACAGAAAAATGTGGTAATAACTTTCTGCTTATAATTCCGGCCAGGTGAGTCGAGTTAAAGTGACAGAACGTGAATCCTTGTGGGGCAGATGAGCTCCCACAGGAAGTGGCTCCGAGTCAAAATAATATGAATTAGTGTCGAGCAGAAGAGGCAAAGATGAACAGATCAAAGGAGAGACAGAGGAGGACAGAGGAGTTGCTTCTCACGGGCAGCATTCCTCACTCATGACTGTATAAGGAGAAAGAATCAGACACCATCAGACCCGGCTACAACACACAGACACATTCGGCTGCTCTGTTATTTCTATACGGCCGAGTCAAGTGCTCGTTGAGACAGCTCCATCAGGCCTCTTCATCTACTTTAGCTTTAGAGAGATGTTCTCATGAGTGTGTGTGTGTGTGTGTGTGTGTGTGTGTGTGTGTGTGTGTTTTATATTTTAAGCCTTGTTTGTATGAAAACTGCAAATCTCTTCATCCATCAGCTGCACTGCTTATCGTCACAGCGTTGTCGTGAGCCGGAGTAGAGACTGTTCATGAAAAAAAATGCACGGACGCTGTATTCTCTTGAGTGACCAGCAGAGGGCAACTGCGCTGACGGCAAAATAGAGAGACTAAATGGTTACAACACCACACAATTGTTATATTCGGCTCTGGATCTACGGTGATATAGTTCCTCCTTAGAGTTAAATGGCTGGCTTGCTCTGTTGCTATGGATACGGGGTGACTGCAGATGGATTTGAGTGTCTCGTAGTTTTCCGTTTAAGCTCCACCCTATTTACTTCCATACATGCTTACTGCAGGATTCAATAGCCAAAATGCCAAAGTCTACGTTTGAGGGTGCAGTGTGATGGGTTTAGTGACATCAAGTGGTGGAGTTGCATGTTGCAGCTCCATTTCACCCTCCCTTGCAAAGTATATGTGGGAGAACCTCTGGTGTAGTTGGTTTCTGAATTGGACTCCATCTTTAAAACTCAGTTTGTGCATTCAAAGTCACCTTTTTGATGTTTTCTTTATTAGAGTACTCTGCTTTTGTTTGTATTTTTTAAGATGCAACAGTTCAAAGGTGCTTTGTGAAGAATTTGTAGTGGTTTTCCTTGGCTTGCGTCTGTACCACTAGGATGGCGCAGCAAGGGCTGCGGGTTTTTTCCGAAGGGAAGCACTTGCCATTTGTAGATGGTTGGTTCTTGCCTCATCCGCACGTCTCTCCAGATGAAGCTGAGTGCGGGTTGGTCGGTTGGTAACAGGCGGATTTGGTGGAACATTCCCTTGATGTCTCCGCTGACAGCCACCGGGTGTAGGCGGAGCCTCAGGAGTACTCCTAAGAGGGGGTGGTCCTAGGGTGGGTCCTGGCAGCAGCTGATCACTGAAGGATTGACCTTTGTATTTGAGGCCTTTGTACCAAGACACCTTTGATTGTTTGGCCTCCTCTGGAGAGACTACGTAACCTGCTTCCTCCAGTTCGTGGACGTCCTCGCCGTACGCACCTGCCCGAGTGGGGTCTTCGTGGAGTCCACAACAGGGGGTGGCATGTCGTCGCGTGCCGTCGACCTCGATCCCGATCGACCCTTTCCGAAGGAGGTCCAGGGCGCGGCGGTCCACGAAGGAGCCATGGATTGGCTTTTAGCTCCTCATGAGCTATTCGAAGATGCCGCGCTTCTGGTCGTCCCTTAAGGCGGAGCTGTCGCATCGCTTCAGGCAGTATGAGAGTTTGTCCTGCGCAGCTGCCATGTAGGGCGCAGGTTTCCATCGCCTGGTCTTAGTTGTGGAGTAGTACCTTCACTATCTGCAGCACGGCCAGTCCAGGTGTGTTTGGAAGCAACAGAACTTGCTTGGTTTGCCTGTGGCTTGTGTCGTGCAGGATGGTGAGGTGTTGCTCGTCGCATGCCCTGCAGCCTCGTCTGAGGTTGCAGTCCTCGGTTTTGTGGTTGCGGGCGCATCTCCGGCGTCGTCGTTCGTCCTGAATCAGGTCTGGCTGGCGTAAGACGCGAGAAGCTCTTGCATGCGTTCAGGTGATGTTCGTTGACGCAGTATGCGTTCAGGTGATGTTAGTTGACGCAGTAAGGGCAGTTGTGCCGGGGTCTGGGTTCCCTGCGGTAGTGGGGTAGTTCTCGAGGTCAGGTTGTTGGCCTTGGGGTGGGTTGACAGGGGTCAGAAACATCGGGGCGGTTCGGTGGGGCTGGGGGGGGGGTCATCTCTTCGCCCTGTTTGTTGTTGATTGATTGGTTGCTCTATCCCTATATGTGCAGACATTGTGTGATGGGCAGTTGGGGGATTGATGTCATTGGGTTTGAAGGCTTGGGACTCGAGCAAAGTGGCATTAGGGGATGCCATTTTGCCAGGGGGTCCTCGAAGGAGTGGAGGGAGACGTACGCTCTGACTTTCATTCAATATCCGTTTCTAGTCATCGCAGAATCAGTGGTTGCCTTTAAATTTTCATTCAAGCTCAAAATCTGTGCAGTTTGTCCAATCTGGGCGAATATAGAAACATTGGCCCTCTCAGGACCCACAGGGGCTAAGGCAATGAAAACAATCAGTTGTATACTTTCAGGCTGTTACACATGCAAAGCATCAGCATATTTTCCTCTGTTGAAATAGAAATGTAAGTAAATCCTCACGATATAAAACAGGCAAACCTCAAACAAATGAATGAAATCATGAGAGGAGGGAGATTAAGATGGAGCAGATGTATTGGACATGTAGCATCAGTCAGGGGGGTTATTATTTGCTGTAAACTGCTCCGTGTTTTGATTGGCCCATCTGATGAGAATAAACTTTACAACAGAAACATATAAAGTTTAAAGCTTGATGGTTAAATGTTATTGCCTGACTACGCAGAGAGGCAGGAACTGCTCTTCATATAGGAAGCCTTCGCTATAGTGCCTCACCTCGTCTATTTAACTTGGACTCCCTCAGTCACATTATGATATACTGTACGTGTGTGTGTGTGTGTGTGTGTGTGTGTGTGTGTGCACAGTCACAGTCATTTTGCAACCTCGAGTGGCACCCAGCGCAGCACATCATGTACAATCTAATTCAATTCATACTATGACTTTTTTTGTCATGGATTTTTTCCCCCCAGTGAGATTGATGCAATTGATAAATGAATGAATACATGAATGAATAAATAAATAAATAGATAGATAGATAGATAGATAAAGATCAATCAACACATGAACAAATGGATGGATGAATGAATACATAGATTGATGAATAGATAGATGAATAACTGAAGGACAGTGGGTGACACTGTACCATGCACTCATCTTCGCACGAGGAAATGTTTCCATTCATCGGCCCCATCATGAATCAAAGTGCCATGCATTCTGCATGACGCGCACATGCCATCATCTCCTCCCTAATTGCTTCGACCGGCTGTGACTCCGCCCCCGTGTCTCACACACTGTATCTCTATGTGGCGGGGTAGAGCGTCTCTCTCTATAGCGGCTCCACATCCTTCAGACACTTGTCAGTAATTGTCTGCTTTCATCTCCTCCGTGCTTCACTTCCTGCCCTGAGACAGTATTGACAAAGAGAGCGACTGTCTCCCAGCGCTGCTGCGCGGCCTTGAATGGAATTCTTATGTTGTAACACATAAAGCCGAGAGGGTCTGCAGAGCCCGCCACAGTCCAGACGCCGCCCCCCACCCCCCGACCCACCAACGCCCCCAAACCCCCAAACCCCACATCCCTGAACTGTCCTCTCACCTCTTAGATAAACATGAAAGACCTTTACTCAGAGTACGACTACCGTGTTCTGACTCCTCCCACTACCTAATACCTGCAGTTGACCCCAACCCACTCAAGCAGCTGCTCCCATATTATCTGTCAGTCAAATGATATTCACTGCAGTTTAACTAAGGCCGTACACTGTATTGGTCTGATGGGGCCCGGGTCTATTGGCCCAGCAGCCAAAGCTAATGCTAACAATTCACATATGAATAGTCCTTATGATACGTCATACCTGTGCAACTGACCCTTTAAATCCAAACAGAGTTGCAGTAAAGTGCACACTGTCACATATAGCACACCTCCAAATTGGACTTATTTTCATCAAGATCCGAGCTGCGCCATGCAAAATATTTAAAGGTGCAGTGTGTACGATTTCTGATTTTTTTTTTTTTGTCGTCACCTCTAAAAATATTTTGAACAATTACAAACTGACATTTTCATGAATTTATAATCACCTAAACGTTTGATCCCCTCCCCCATTACCCCTAAATGAGCCCATTAATGTATATTTACATGAGGAGCAGGTCCTCTCTTCCGGCGCCGCCATGTTTAGACAGTCGCCTGAAGTCTGTCACGGGCTCTCCCGCATGCTCAGAAGGGCGAGGTGAGGTGATGCATACAGCATGCAACTTCACCACTAGATGTCAGCAAATTTTACGCACTGCACCTTTAAAATCTCCATTCTCTCTCATTCAATCCTTCTCCCAAATCCAGAAAAGAAATGTTGAACGCCCTCCGGAGGAATATAAAGCATTTGCAGATGTCATTAACACCAGGAAACCACCAGCTGTTTACTGCTGTTCTCCATCTCATTCCCTTTGACTCGCTTCCTCTCATTATACTTATGTAAGAATGTGAACGTTGTCAAAGTGATGGAGTGGAAGTGATGATAGAAACGTCGCCTGATCTCTGACTCCAAACCGCTCACATCGCTCTGAAGGACCCTGTGTGTCCCTCCCCCCCGCTCCCCCTCCCCCCCCTGACCCCCCCCCCCCCCCCCCCCCCCCCCCCCGTCTCTGTCTCTCTGTCTGATCATGATGTTATTACCACTTCACACCACAGGCTTGTGTTACATAACCCCCCTCATACATGACACTATGATCAAGGCATTGACTCTGATGGATGTTGGAGCAAAATGGCTCTCAGTGTGAAGAGGATCACACTCCACTGATGTTGGTTTATTTTTGTGCCTCCAGCACACACTCCCTCATTCGAGCCGGGGGTCATGTGACTGACAGTCATATTATGAATGAAGCCACAGTGGAACACGGGGCGAGACCCTGCTCATGTTGTGTAGCAGTGATTCTACCCACATGGACACATCGTGACTTTGTGCCAGCAGTACTTAAACACATATGATGGTGCTTCCTGCTAAAGATCCTCATATTCTATACCAAAAGGGGGCGCTCTTTATCATAGGAATCACTTAGAAATCATCCTACTTCCTGTTCGAGCGGACGACATCGTCTAGATGGTCAATAGAGTCGAGAGCAGTTGACCAATCAGGAGAGAGAGGTGTAGCTCGTCCCCCAAGGGAATGATCAAATGAGTCAACTTTAAATGTGAAAAGGGTTTGCATTGTACCTTTAAAAAAAACCCACAGGGATGATGTATCCTGATCTCAAATATCAAGGGCTCCACATTGTGCCAACTCACTAGATTCTCTCCTCGGCTGTTTCTTTACTTTATTTGGAGTTTCTGGCTTTGTGGTAAACAAACATAAAATGGCTGAATAAGCACTTTCTCTCCCATGGAGCTACATGACCGACGGGCCATTAGCACCTTTCTCAATCAATCAATGGTAATCAATCAACACTGCAGACATTTTCATTTGTGTATGTATGATGGAACCAATTTATTTAAGAGCGTCCAAGCCAGTCCGCACTCCCGGTCTGGAGCATTACACACAGTCGTTGAGTCTGGTTCAGGTCTGCAAAAAAAAGGCCGGTGACAAAAAGGGAAAACCCCAGAAAGCTTCCGTGTTGAATCTCTTGCGACCAAACAGGGACGTAACGATCTTAAAGTTAAGGAGCCAAAGTTTGGCTCGGCACAATGTTTTCGTTTGCGTGTGTCAGACTCTCCACTACATCAGAACTCCAACCGCAACCCAACTTCACATGACTCACTGATGTGTGCGCATTAGCGATGTATCGGTCGTGAACCAACCGACTCTTTGAAGTGAACGAAAGGAGCCGGTTCCCCGCTGGGAGCCATTTTGGAGCCGATTAAGTTTTTTCTCGTTTTTCTTTGTGTGAAAGTCGGACGTGGTTGGAGCTATTAGTGTACATTTAATTATATTATGAAGTTACCCCAGTGGTGGGCCAATGGATAACACTTGGAGTCTGCGCCCTGGGAGGCCTGGGTTTAAGTTCCGACTACATGAGTGAATCTTTAAAAAATAATTGTTTTTTTCCCCGCTCCAAGTTGTGGCATCAGAGCGCAGGGGGAGGGGAGGAGTTACACACACACACACACACACACACACACACACACACACAGCAGAGCTATGCACTCGAGAGGGTAAGGGAAATGAATTAAACGGAGTAAAGTCTGGACATATTTGAATGTGCGTGATAGGACAAAGGCAGAGCGTAGACTGTGTATTGTAGCAACATCCGTCCCCTCAGAGAGAATCTTCTCCAAAACAGGGCAGATCATTCGGAACAGAAGGGAGAAACAGGATCAACCCCTCAAAGCTCAGGCACTTGGTTTTATTTGAATGCCAATCTTCACAAAAGACACAACTTTGACCTGGATGCTGCTTTTTCTTTATGTTTTTGCACTTTTCAATTTATATGTTTTGTTGGTGTTGTGTTCTTTGACTGTAAATAGCTAGAACTTTACATGCGGAGATTTGATCTTGTTGTCTCTTTAGATGGGTCTTTGTTTCTGTATTTCACAAGATATCATTATACTATGATTTCTTTTTTGTAGCAGTTCAATGAGGATTAAATAAATTTTTGATTTAATGTTCGTTTTTACATTTAGTAGCTCATTTTACACAATACACATCCTTTGGCTCTTTTCAGTGAGCCGAGCCAAAAGAACCGGCTCCCTGAAAAGAGCCGAAACTCCCATCACTGGTGCGCATGTGCGCTTTACTCTATGTCTCTCGTGGCGGCCATCACATCTCCCCGTGTGGCTCCAGTTCTCAGCCCGTTTGTTTAGCCAGCACGATGAAGAACTACAAAGAACACAAAGGAAACGGAGTCCTCATAAAGTTGATTGCACTTCGTGTCAGGCCTCAGGCTGAGTCGTGTGTGGTAACGAGGCTTTGTCTCAGCACGGAAATAATAGCTGAGTCAGCGGCGGCAGCCCCCAGCCATCACCTGTCAGACTGTGGGTGGTGAATTCTTTGTACTTCTCAAGGTCCATTTCTGTTTGATTGCTCCCTCCAGCCTCATCAGTCTGCTGCTCAGATTATTTCCAATTGGAAATTCCTATCACAAAGCGACATTTGACTTTTTCTGTGTTTTTACCAACAACAACAATATTATTTGCATGTGTTTCTCAGGTACAAAGACTACAGGGAACCCCCCTGGTCTCCAGATGCGTACCACTTCTCCAAACAGTACTGGTGTGTCCTGGCTGCGCGGCTGGCCTTTGTCATACTGTTCCAAGTATGTGATCTCGTTCTTTCTTCCTCATCTAAGCTTCGTTTCAGTCAGACAACACAGCCAATGGTACTTCGGAGGACTATTTAATGCTCTTAAAGTATGTGCATAATAACTAAAAGAGCTGCATTGAAAAAAAGTCATGTGTTACATAACAATGCATTCTGATGAGAAAAGTACATTTGATGTACTCATAACAAATGCCCCTTTGAAATTCCTTGCACTCCTCCCTCACATATACATATTTTATCATCGTGTTACCTCGGTTGCGGTGCTGTGGCACGGTTGCCGATGGCAACATCAACAACTCCTGCACACAGAAACAAAAAAGTTGGAGAAAAAAAACCCAGAATTCCATGGCAACAGGATGAATGGATCAAATCAAATAAAAACCTAAATAAAAACAAGAGAATAGATTATTTAATGAGAAATATAACTTGAGGAAGAGCTTGGGGGAAAATCCATTTCTGTTATTTAGGATTAAAGGTACAGTGTGTAAAAGTTTGGTCATGTTTGTCACTACTTAGAATCATATTCAATATTTACATTTTCATGAATTTGTAATCACTTTAATGTTTTATTTTATTTTTTCCCCAATTACCCTTAAATGAGGGCAGCAGTGGCTCAGTGGTTAGGGCAGTCCCATTTGGGAAGCAAAGGTCATTGGCTCAAATCCCACTCAGGCCCTGCTACAGTGTTACTGGCACCGATACCCCCCAAAAAAGGCCCCATGTATACGGGTAGAAAAAAATAAACCTGTGGCCCAGAATAGTGGATGTGTTTGAAGAGGACATGACATGACCCTTAAATGAGCCCATGAATACATGAACTTACATGAGGAGTGGGTCCTCTCTATGGGGACGGCCATGTTTTTACAGTAGCCCAGAGTGGCTCAGAAGGGCGAGGTGATGGATACAACATGCAACTTCACCTCTAGATTTCACCAAATCTCACACACTGCACCTTAAAGGTAAACAACAATACACTCAATTTAAACCCCCAAATGTGTGAATTGCTGTTTCCATTGCCCTTGAATGAGCCTTGTATGTTCATAGTAACATTTCGTTGTCATTGTTAAAGTCATTATGTGAATGATCATAGTATCACTTCAGAGGCTTTTCCTCATCATTCACTCATTCACTAGCATGGGCACTACGACTGAATTCAATGCGCCTCCTTGTCTACAGTGTAACATCTCCAGGCAACCACCAGGGGGTTTACAGATGCACGGCCATGGTTCTGGATTTTTAAATAGCTTGCATGAGATCCAGCGCAGGATAGTAACAAACACCATGGATGTCATATGTGTTGATTCATTTCTGATGTGGTGTTGCTCAGTCGTGTGGAATTCATTGGCATGGCAACAGGACACAGACAGTGATTGTGTGTGCATGTGGTGGAGCTGTCACCTCTAATCACACATTACGGCCACAGATGTTAGCAGATGCCTCACTCACTTTGCCCCAGCAGCTCATTTCATAAACAGCGCTGACATGTGTCCACCAAATGTCCTTCAGGAGTTGTCTTCTTTCATTAGCGCACACTCCAGTGTCAAACATGTGAAGAGGAGTTGTTTCAAAAAATAAAAAATAAAATACCTCGATCTCCAGATCAAAGGTTTTGAGTCGGGGAGGTGCAGATCTCAGAGGAGGGAGGAGCCTGAAGCCATGTGAAATCTCAATCCTCCTCAGAGACAGAGCTCAGTCTCATCTGACCACATATACACATAGTTTGAGACTGAGGACACATGCTCACTACCAAGGCTCACTGTCGGACGCCACGTTTGAAACCCGAGCCCCTCTCTCTGTCATCAACACCTTCAAAATACTACCTCTACTGATCAGTTCGGTTTAACACCAACCCGAACGCCACAGCTGGAGACCCTTTAATAAGCAGGTTTTATTGCTCTGGCTTGTCCATTTCATTGATTTTAATGATTGTTTTCCATTTTCTTTTTTGCTTTTCATCTCTATTGTTTTAGTGATTGTATTTTTTGAATTATTTCAGCATGTAATGCCCCTTATTCTCTCTATATAATCTAATCTAATATCTCCTCTTCAACCACTTATCCGGCAACCTGAGTCACTGGTACACGTAGGGCCAGTACACTGTGGTAGGGTCCAAGTGGGATTCAAACCAGTGACCTTTGCCCTCGAAGGCAGCTGCTCTAACCACTGAGCCACTGCCGCCCCTCTAACCTAATCTATAATCTAATATAATTGGAGGGTAATTCCACCATAGCACATTGGGGTTATCAGTGTCATGGCTCGTGCCTTGTCGTGTGGCCTGTCTCCAACTGGATTCGAACCAGCCACCTATGGTTCAAAAGGAAAATGCTCTTCCACCTGAGCCACTGCCACATCACATTTTGTGCTCCAATCCAATCCAATCCAATTCAACACAGTCTAAAGAGGGACCACTGTGGTTTAGGAAGCCAGGGATCAATTCACTGAAATCTCTTACAGATCCCCCATTCTTCTCTCTCTCTCTCTCTCTCTCTCTCCCTCTCTCCCTCCCTCCCTCCCTCCGCCAGAACCTCGTCATGTTCCTCAGCGTGGTGGTTGCCTGGGTGATCCCCGACGTCCCCAAAACCATCATGCAGCAGCTGAAGCGGGAGAAGAAGCTGCTGGTGGACGTCTTCCTGAGGGAGGAGAAGGAGAAGTTCCAGCTCATCCAGAGCCTCTTCGCCAAGGACCCCGCCGCCGGGCTCCGGCCGGGCCACCACGCGCTCCCCGCGGGACAGGGCTTCTCCGTGCCGGGCCGCTACAGCACCCTGCCCTCGGGCCCCACGCAGGCGTCGCCCGGGGAGGCAGGCTCCGGGACGCGAGCGCGGTGCCGGGCGGCCAGCTTCAGCCAGTTCAGCAGGAAGATCCCACCGCTGAGTGAAAACGAGAATTCCAAACACACGGCGGTGTGATGACGTAGTGTGTGTGTGTGTGTGTGGGTGGGGGGGGGGGGGGTGTGGGGGGGGGGGGGGGGGGGGGGGGGGGGGGCTTCGTCCACCAGGCCTCAGGACTGTGTCGCCCGGGTGATTTGGTCTGTGCACTTGTCTGAACGTTTGAATGGGTGTGTCTGTGGTTCCCGTTAGCGGCGACTGTTCACCCGATAGTGTTATCATTTTTACTTTTTGGTAAAAATCAACCACTTAGTGAGCAACACTAGCTTCATAGCGTAGACAAGCAATAATTACTGTATTAGGCTGAGTATTCAAGGCAAGCCGGGGGAGACAGATTTACTGATCCAGCACGGACTGATGGATGGACTATTGTGGCTTATAGACTTAGTGCTGGAGACCGTCACAAGTCTCCTGCTTTACGTGCTTATGCTCTTTCTGGCATTTCGTCTCGAACACAATCTGTAGCAGCTCTGACATTCCACATTCTCCATACCGTCGGCACTGGAAGCACACGAGCCTGGTAGAAGAGCAAAATATATTTCTTGTGTAGATTTTTTTTTGTGTCATTTTTTTTTTTTTTTTACACCAGTGTTTGAGTTCATTTATCTTCATGGATTTCAGGAATCTCTTTGAAATCAAAGATCCCTGATCTTGACACAGCTGCTGCTCATTGTCTCTCACTTCGCCTACGTATTGATTGATGGATGGATGGATGGATGGATGGATGGATGAATGGATGCACATGCCAACGTGGAACATCGCCGAGCGCCACGGTTACACTCAAGTCCAAGCTACAGTTTTAGAATTAGATGAAAGCGTTTTTAGCCACATGGACATTTACAGCTGTCGGTAGAGTCACCTGATGACCCACATTTTGCTGGAAAATCTGTTCGTGATCGTCATGGAAACGAAGACTTCATCAGCATTCCCTCATATTTTCCAAATAATACCAGACTGCACTGACTTTTGTTTGCAGGTAAACAATAAAGGTGGAATCCTTCGAGCACTCATAAAAGACGTTAATGGTGTCACGCAAGGTCTAACTGGCGGCCATATTGGGAAACACAGGCAGTAAACAGGGTTTTATTGGACCATCTGTTTCTGACTCAATCGTTACTTCCAGCATAAATACATCTGATTGATTTTAGACAACTTAAACTTGTTTGTGGGACCATGTGCTCCAGGTTTTTAAGTCAGAATCAGGGAAACAGAGAAATTAGACATGGCAAGTTTGGCATGTTAGTCGAACTCTGAGACATTTGATTTGGTGCAATTTCATTAGGTCTATTATTCTACGATTTTTAGATCTGTTGAAATGACACAATAAGTTAGATTTCTCCAACATCGAATGAATTTAACATCAGTGATCCACGTGACATCACCCTAAAGGAGATGCTTAACAATTTTGATCGCCACCTGGTGGTCCATTGCAGTACAAGCATTAAAGCCTTCCTTTTCGCCATTGGTGGATGCTACCAGGATCAAACTCAAAGGTTCCCT
>JAFBJT010109518.1:19757-34689 GCA_016785325.1 Chascanopsetta lugubris
CAATACCACAACACACTGGATGTGTTCGTAATGAGGACACGTCGTGCGCGGCGCCGAAGACACGGCGGCGCCGATCAACCGGTGAATCAGACGCTCGGAGGAAACGGGAGGAGGGGAAACAAACGGCCAGTCACAAACAATCAGGCGGCGGAGGACAACAAAGGCGTGTGATGTCATCGTCAGGGGGGAGGAGTTTGAGGAGATACGATATGAACGTGGGGATGAAAAGTCTCACGGTGCCGACTGGATGGAAACGTTCCTGAGTATTTCCAGAGGAGCGCTGCTCCTCCAGAGATCTCAGGATTCAGGACAGACTGATTCAGTCACTTTTTAAATGTGCCACATGAAAACGACCGACACCATCTACAATATTTACAGCTGACAACATTTAAAGCTGCTTTTTAAAACCACTTCACCTCAGCCAGAGTGAGAGTTCATCGACTGA
The DNA here is from genome assembly GCA_016785325.1 of Chascanopsetta lugubris. NCBI lineage: Eukaryota > Metazoa > Chordata > Actinopteri > Pleuronectiformes > Bothidae > Chascanopsetta > Chascanopsetta lugubris. The sequence continues at coordinate 20,203 of JAFBJT010109518.1, forward strand.
ATAAACGGATAGAATAATAATAATAACAGTGATATTTTTGTTGTTATTTATTATTATCGTTGTTGTTTTGATGCTAAATCTGGTCAAAAATAATGATACAATGATTCTATCAAAATTCTATTTCATATGTAGAACATGTGAATGCGTTTATGCTGTTGATTTGAGAATCATTAGTCCTTAAATATGTCTGTACATATGCAAATGAGAGGATGACAAGATAAAAAGTTACCGGCTGAAGTTTTGTGTTTTTATTTATAATAATAAAAAGTTATCGTTTATCTTTGCAGCATCTTATCTGTGGAGTTTTGAGGCGTTTGCAGATGTTACGTTTATTCTAATGAAAAACGAAGATCAAAGGGAAATCTGAAGTAAAGAAATGAAAAAAACAACAACAACAACTGTGTGGATGCAGTGGAGGATAAATGCTGTGTTCATTAAATGTGTTCAGTCAGCAGCTCGTCCTGTTTGCTCCACATCACCTCACCACTGTCACCGCCACTCATCTCAGATCGCTCTCTCTCTCTCTCTCTCTCTCTCTCTCTCTCTCTTAAAACTCCACTCAACTCTTCCACTCACACACATTCTCCTCTTCACTCTCTTCACACACATTTATCAAAAAGATGCATCCGTGCAACAAGAGGAGTGAACAGAGTTGCCAGAACGGAAATGAAAAAAAATGATCGCTCCTCATGTAAATTCGTTCATTTTCGGGGTAACGTCAAATACACGGAGGCGATTTCACGTTCACAAAATGCCTGTATATAATTGTGTTGTGATTCTGTTTCTACAGAATCTTACACACCGCACCTTTAAGACTGGTTGAGTGATTCATAGAAAAAATACGATGATTATTATATTATATTATATTATATGATGATGATGAGAAAAAATGATATATTTCCTCACATCAGAAACGAGAAGCTCCTCCAGGACGAAGCACCGTCAGCAGAAGCTCTTTGAGTGTGTGGACTTTACAGCGCGGGAGACGTTGGGGCGTCGGCGCTGCAGATCTCCTGCTGCTCCACCTGCGGCTGCTCTTTAAAGGGACTCACAGGAACATTTCCCCTCTTTAAAGTTTCATACCGCGCGACCACCTGCTCCGCTCGCCCCGCGGCGCTTTCATCAAACTTTTACATTTGCTCCCGACCGCCGGCGAATGACTTGGTCTCCGCCCTCGGACCGAGCCGCGCGCGCTGGCTGAGTGGACCCGGTGTCACAGAGGACGTTCGATTCCCCGCGCGGGGTTTGGCGGTTCGGCTCTTCAACTCGTCTCATCTTTTAAAGGTAAAGTGTGGAAGTCAAATTCCTACTGAGAGAAATGGAAAGAATTTGAAATAGTTATTCCGGTGTTTGTGTTTTGCATTGAACTGCTGTACGGAGGCGGCCATGTTGGATCACCATGGCTTTACGGAAGCCCAGAATGGACATACTAAACACCTTTTGTGTTTAACGCAGTGTTTCCCCGACCATTAACCTATTAATGTTCCTCCAGTGGCCTAAAATGAGCCCATTAATGTATATTTACAATGGGGGGGGGGTCCTCTCTATGGGGGTCTGCCGCTAGATGTCACCAAATCTTACACACCGCACCTTTAAATTGAACAGAGCAGATCAATCTTTAGCCGGACCACTGGCGGACACACACTGGAGTAGTAATCCGGCTCAGGCTGAGCGAGGCACCGTTCACTCGACCTTCACTTCCTCCTCCGCTTTGTTTATGGTTTTAATCCCCGACAACAAAGCGCCGCCCGGGACGGGGACCGGGTCGGACCTGCGAGGCTCAGAACCTCCACTGATCCGCGGAAATCTGAAGCTCGTCCTTGATGAAAGGAAGCGGACGGAGTTCGTTGTCGTCTCGCTCGGTTGAATAATCATCCAACGTGTGCGGCCGACAGAGGAGGAGAACCTTCAGACGGCTGCAGCCGCTGACTTCTGTGCGGCTTCCTTCTGTTTCTTTGATTTGATTTTGTTTGCATCAAGACGACAAGACAGCTGACTCGGCGCTTTTCTGTTTGGGGGAAGGTGCAAGTACCCGGACGGGGGGGAATAGAGTCGTTTGTGCCCGACTTTACGAGGCTCAGCACCGACGGTTCCTCCGACAAAAACAAACGAAAAGCGAGACAACGATAACTCTTCCACGTTGGAAGATAAAAAAAGATTTAAAAAAAAAAAAATCAGTTCCAAAGATGTAATCCTTGGTTATCTGATGGTGCAAAAGTACAAAACACTATGATTAATAGCCGAGACTGACTCACGAGTTTCATCAAAGGCATCTTTGAATAAGAAAAGTGAAACCTTCAACTAAACCACACAGACTCAGAACGTGTGAATATCAATCATCGATTCTCCTCAATGACAAGAAGAGGAAAAACATTTCTGAATCAAAGCCACAAACATTCCACTGTCAACACTTTCAGATTCTTACGTTTTGATTCTCGACACCAGCTCCCTGTGACATCACTGCATCTGACCATGCTCATCAGTTACACGCTGCAGTTCACAGGGTGGCCACTTGAGGCTGCCTTTGAAAGTAAGTCAATCCCCGTCGTCTCCCAGGTTGAAATGGTTCAACTTTAGAGGTGAAGGAAACAAGTCTGGTACAAACGGCAGCAACAGCTCCATCGGCGCTCCGCCTCTTTTCCCATTTCTGGAGGAACCAGGAAGTAGGAGGAGTCAGGCATTGGCAAGATGGCCGACAAGTGAACCGCCCACGACAAACCTCACAAGCTCTCTGCAGAAACCTCTTCACTTCCAGTCTGTCGTCAGGGATCTTGATTTGCAGATGACACTCGAATATTCGACAACAACAGCTTAGTCACTGACGAAACAACACTCCTTTGATCTAATGTGGTGTGAGGGTGGAGGCTCAGGTTGTTTACCTGTTTGATATCTGCATCACAAACATGATCCCACACTGAAGCAGGAAGTCGCATCATTTACGAATAAACATCAGGGACACAACTTTCCACCGCGGAGGAGAAAGTTTGGATCAGTGAGGAGCTGTGACACAGTTTACTGCTGCATGTGTGAGTGTTTGTGTGTGTGTGTGTGTGTGTGTGTGTGTGTGTGTGTGTGTGTGTGTGTGTGTGTGTGTGTGTGTGTGTGTGCGGTTGCCTGCCCTCGTTTACCGAGCGGCTCGGGAGGAGCGTGTCGCACGCGGTCGTCCAAGATTATTGGGGTATCAACCCTCCTGCCATCTGTTCCACTCTCCCACAGCAAAGTAGAAAGTGCAGAGCGTCTCCGCCCGTCAGCGGTGTCTGAACTCCTCCTGACGGAGCAGCGCCGCCGCGCTGACGGAGCAGCGCCGCCGCGCTCAACCACAGACAAGCCGCAGGAAGCCCAACAACCGCCATGCGACATTTACCTGCCAGCGGTACTTACATGTTTGTTTGTTTGTTTGTTTGTTTGTTTGTTTGTTTTGGATTCTCGGTGAACGTGACAGCAAATGTGTGAATGAAGCACCATAATATAGGCGGTGTTTAGGTGGGGTTGCGCTGATGTTTGCTGACGGTGTCGCGGCATTTTGAAACATCAAACATGTTGAATTCATGAATTCTGAATGTGATTTTTTTTGTATTGGCCTTTCATCCACATTACGGAAATCCCAGGGACTTAAAGGTGCAGTGTGTAAGATGTGGGTCATTTTGGTCACTTCTTGAAATATTACAAAACAATTACCTGCTGACATTTTGATGAATTTAGAATATTTTAAATGTTTATTATGTTTGTTAATGTGTATTTACATGAGGAGCGCGTCCTCTCTAAGGGGGCCGCCATGTTTTAATGACAACTGAAGTCGACCACAGCTTCTCCTGCATGTTCAGAGGGTGAGGGTGAGGTAATGGATACAACATGCACCTTCACCTCTAGAGGACGCCACATCTGACACACTGCACCTTTAAGTACCTGAGTCTAGAGACGTAACGGTCCCAGGTCGTCACATGACGGATGATTATCATGTGGAGTGTCGCTCTACAGGAAGTGACGAGTACTTCTCGGATGCTTCTTCCCTGGCTTCCTTTGACGTCCCTCCTCCCCCTTCCATCCTTCCTTCCATCCTTCCTTCCATCCTTCCTTCCATCCTTCCTTCCATCCTTCCTTCCTTCCATCCTTCCTTTCTTTCCCGTCACCACACAACAACAAAAATCCATCAGGACTTGGCCTGTGATGTTGAAACCGGCCGTGGAGTTATATAAATCAACCCCCCCCCCCGCACCCCCCCTCGCCGCCGCCGCCGCCGCCCTAGATGTCAGAGAGACAGAGAGAGAGAAAAGGAACTTCCCTCTTTTCCGTGAAAGTGGAGGAACAGCTTTCAGCACTGTGGCGGCTACAGAGGTCAATTATGGTCGGCCATCAATTTTACACACACTTAAAGTGAGTGCTGGTACAGGTCGTAAAGCTCCGTCCATCTGCTGCACACATCAGTCATCTTTAGGACTACCTACTCCTCCTCCGCCTCCTCCTCCTCCGCCTCCTCCTCCTCCTCCTGCTCCTGCTCCTCCTCTTCCTCCTCCTCCTCCTCCTCCTCCTCCTCCTCCGCCTCCTGCTCCTCCTCTTCCTCCTCTTCCTCCGCCTCTGCCTCCGCCTCTGCCTCCTCCTCCTCCTCTTCCTCCTCCTCCGCCTCCTCCTCCTCCTCCTGGCCTCCTCCGCCTCCTCCTCCTCCTCCTCCTCCTCCTCCTCCTCCTCCTCCTCCTCTTCCTCTTCCTCCCCCTCCTCCTCCTCCTCCTCCTCCTCCTGGACGGACGGACGGACGGTGGAAGTGGTGGTTTTAACGTCTTAACTTTCGAACTCTTTACTGTCCCTCGCTCTTGTTTTGCTCCAGCCCACTCGTCCCTCCACACATTCTCTCGACTCCCTCCTCTTCCTCCTCCTCCTCCTCCTCCTCCTCCCCTTCCTCCACCCCTTCCTCCCCCTGCTCGTTCCAGTTAATGGCTGAATCATCCTTCACTCCCCCGGATCGGATGACTCAGCAGTTTTGTCGACAGTCGATCGACATCGATAGGAAAACAGAACCAGAGTGCTCTAACCCGGCAGCAAGCTCCAGGGCTGACGGATGAGCCATATATGGACGTGGGAAATCGTACAGTTCACAGGGTGGCCACTAGAGGCTGGCTCTAAAAGCGAGTCAGTCCCCATAGATGTTCAAATACATTTTTAAATACTTTTTTAAGTACGTCAGTCACATGTTTTCCCGTGACAACTGATTTTCTAACTTTCTCATTTTCATTCCATCAAGGTTGGAAATTGTGTATAATCAAGGGGCGTGGCCTCTTGAGTGACACCTGGATGTCTTTCACTTTCCTTCAGATCAAGTCTTTAAAATACTGAAGGAATACTCCGTTTCTCACAGTTTAGTTCCTTCACATCGAAATCTCCTTTTGAGAGAGTTTAACCAGGTGCAGAGGTTTATGGAAGTGGGAGGCGGAGCTCCCCGGGGGGCCGCTCCGCCGAGTTCCTGAGGGGGCTCGGAAAACGGAGGTGAAAAGATATTTATAAAAGAGATCATGTAGAAACATCTCAGAGTCAGATGGAGTCAAAAATAAATGTTGGATTTGAACCTTTTCACAGAATCGGAAACTGAAATTCCTCAGGAGAGATATGACAACATTATGATTCTAAAAGAATAAATAACAATCTCTGACAACAAGCGGAGACCGGAGCCCCCCGACCTGCTCTCACTTTCAACCATTCTTTCAATATTGATGAATCCCCCGGAGGTGGGGGAGTGAATTATTGATCATTGAGAAGAGTAAGAGCATAATCTCTGTAATAATCCCATGATTACCCTCTTTTTCTTTATTAATCCATTCATCAAATGTCATGAGATAGATAAAAGGTTTTTTGTAAGTTTTTTTTTGTGTGTGAATTTCTTGCACCCTGAGGTAACCTTTAAAACAGAAAGGAAATTGGACTCGCGCGTTGCAGTTAAAAAAAACAATAGATTTTTATATTCAGAAAGTTTGAAAAAACAAAGCAATTGACGTTTTTGATTTACTTGACTTTTATGACGAATTCAAACACGACTGAAAACCTTTTTTTTTCTTAATAAGGAGAAAAGGGAGGTAAAACGCCGCCCTGCTGTTTCTGCCTGTGATATGACACAAAGAAAACAGTCATGTGGAGGCAAAGGTGAAAAATGTGAAAAGTGAATGTGAAAAGAAGAAAAGAAGAAAGGAACACACAGGAAGTGTCTTTATAAAAGAACAAAATGTGAAGAACGTCAGAGAGAACAAATGATGACGCAAGAGAATCCGGAGCTTTTATATCAGAGAGCCACTACAACTCTATTGAACAGGTTCAGAATAAAAGGGAGAAAAGTCTTGGTGAAGACTAATCATTCAATGAATATACTTAACTTCATTGATTTACCTTTAATTTTCCTAAATATCTTCTGACAGACCTCACGTTTATAGTTTGTATTGTACTGGAAGTTAAGACGGTATTAAAAGTACGATGACAGGTTGTTTGGATCTGGTGTGGCTGCCACAGTGGCTGCGCGTTCAGCAGTAAAGCAGCAATGTGGTTCCCAATGTGAATGCTGAATTTACATACATTTAAAAAACAATGTAAAAAAATCTAATAAATAGTAGAGAACCCAAAAGACGTTAAAAAAAAGTACGTCTGAACTATAAGCTACATTTTCCCTTAAGGATGAATATAGTAAACAAATGTCCGTTTGTTATTCAAAAATAAAAGCTGTGTTCAAACGAAAAAAATATGAAGAGAGGCTTTTACTCTGAAACTCCAACAGGAAGTGATGTACGTATTCAACACGGTTGAAGTGTGCTTGGCGGAGAAGCGGTAAAGCCACAGCTGAGAAGTGAGAAAACCACAACCGTTGAAGACCGAGCACGGCAGAGGCTCATGACTCACTCTAGTGGTGAAACGGCGGTATTACGGGGTAGCACTTCCGTGGGGGCAACACACTGTTGTCTTTGACGTGACGTCGAGAGAGTTATCTATAAATACTCCAGTTATATTTCCAGGACATTTCCTGAATATTTCATCGTCGGGGAAAAAGAATACATACGTGTACTGACGAGCACTTGTTCTGTGAGTCCCGGGACCGGCTGAAGCACCGTCGAACAGCTCCAAACCTGAGCAAACATCATTATGGAGGAAGAGAACAGGAGCTTTACTCGTCTGTGAAGTTTCCCTGGGTACAGTGGAAACATGGAGGGAGACGTGAAGGAGCCAGATGTTGAATGATTCATGTCCTTGTGTTTGAATCTGCGCTCCGCAGAGGCCACGAGACGAGCCTCTGCTGTGGGAAAGTGGTGGAAGTGGTTTCTCCTCCTGTGCCTCCGTTGCTCTCTCTACTAAATTTAACCTCCACCGTGCATCGCGCAGACAGCGCACATACGGAATGTTTGATTCCTGGCGCGGCGCTCCAGGTGTGTTTCCGTATGTCGCTCTCTCGCTCTGTAAATACGGTTTTGAAAAAGGGGAATAAAACAGAGCGCTGTCACTTTGGCTGATTTACTCTCGTCTTCGAGTTGAATACACTTCATCTCCAGGCTGTTGGTGACTGGCTGCATGTAAATGATCAAATGAAGCGAATCTGCAGGGGGGTTTACTTAAAGGGGGAAAAAACATCTTATATAATATCGATTTAATATTTAATAGAATTTAATTTAGAAAAAAAATCAAAGCCGAAAATGAATCACAGATGGATGAAATCATTTCCAACCATCCTCGATACAAGCGAGTTCATTTCAACATCGCTTAATGTGTCGACTTTCACACCAGCTATCGCTTTTTTCCTTCATACAAACGTAGATACATGAATGAATCACGTAGCATTAATGGTTGCGACGGGTCTCATTCTGACGTCGTCACAAACGATGTAAAAAAGAAATATATCATTTCGACGCAGTTCACTTTCCATCAACAGCAGATGGCGGTGTTGTGCGAGATCTTGTCAGTGAATCGGTGACGGAGATAAACTCGGCACAACCGTGGCTCCGGGGCAAATGACTGCCGTCTCCGAGGAGCAGGGGCAGACGCAGCGCCGTAGTGGCTCCTAACTACGTATCAACCCTTTCAATGTGGTCAAGAGATTTTTCCAACTGCTTCAGTCAAATAAGAAACAATCGCTTTGAGTTTTTCCATCACTGTCGACCTGAAGCTAGCATTGTTTTTTCATCCCCCTCAAAGTTCAACGAGTGATCAAATGTAAATGAGTAACACGTTCAAGCCAAGTGCTTCATCTGTTTTACAGCTCTATGTACAGTTACCTCACAGGCAGACATTTCCATATTCATACATTATTGATACGATCGCTGAATATCAGAGCGGGAAACAGAGGCCTTCATTTATTTGTCACGCTTTAACCCACTCACGCTTTTTTCCCCCTTAATTCTCATGATTTAAAATGGGCTATTTTCTTCATGTCATGTTGATAACTATATTAAAGTAGCCACTCCCTGAAATCCACCATCTTATAAACAACTTTACCGTGAGTCACCCTCATCTGGTGATGAACAGGCGGAAGGAATAATGATGTGTGTAAAGGTAAAAGTAATGTATGTAATTATTTTCCAAGTTTACAAATGGAGCACGTTCACCTGTCGTAAATCATCTCATTATTTATTCATCCAAACATCGCTCTCACTTCGCTTCGGCACAAATCCGGCACATTAGCAAAGGACTGAACCCATCGCTGGGTTCATAAATTAAAGTGTCCAAAAAAATCTGAAATATTAATTTTGGTGTTTAAAAAAGAAAAAGAAAAAAAAAGAGAATTCCAAATGATACCAACAGAACTTTCCACTGGCAGCTGCACCCCCCCCCCCCCCCCCCCCCCCCCCCCCCCCCCCCCCCCCCCCCCCCCCCCCCCCCCCCCACTCTCTGTCTACGTCTGTTTTGAATAATGTTAACTGATATTTATACAGAGAGCGCATTGCCTGCGACAGCCCTCATCCCTTGTGTGGGACAAAGGAAATTATCCTCCAGCTCTGTAATTAGTCTCCTCCATCTTTTTTAATTGTTCTGCCACAGAAACAGTTAACAAATGACCGGAGCGGTGCTGCTGAACGGAGGCAGTAACCAGCTCGTGCGACGCTCGTGCCACAAACTGTTCCAGGTCACATACATGGAGGGTGATTTGGAGGCTGCTCTTTAATTATCGATACATGACAACGCCAAACTCTGAGGAGCGCATTTTGTTTAAGCTGGTCAAAGCGCGAGAGGCAGACGAGGAACTGCAGAGGCTCGTGACTCACTCTAGTGGTAAACCAGTGGTAGTGCAGGGCAGTATCTCCATAGGGTAACTTACAAAGTCTTTGGTGGTAGAGGTAATGCAGCACAGGGGCAACAACCGATTAAAAAGAGAAGCTGAAGTGTCTCCATTGCCCCCTAGTGGCTTTCTGGGGTCCTAAACTCTAAAGGTTTAAACTATAAGGTTGAACACATTTTGTGGCAGGAAGTGGAGACATGTCGTCCATCTTTATTTACCTTTTGCAAAATGACAGTAAAGAGAAAAAAAGGACTTTGGTAAGTATTTGCTAATTCAATAAGTCAAGAATGAAAGAAGTCAAATACAAAAATATGATTTTTTCCGATCTGTGATCTTATTTAAAAACGCTTATTGGTGATGTGTTGATGAACGATCCCGACTCTCGTCTTTCAATCTCTTAGACTAAGATCCGTGACGTGTATTTGTCAAACTGTCAGATCTGACAGATGCTGTTAAATTAGCGGGTGTGACAGAATGTTCTTAAGATGCATCGCACGCCGTGAAACCCAAATGTTAATGTATTCCCCAAAGATGCCGAAAAGGTCTCAAATAATTTCACGAGCGCAGGCAGACGAAGTAAACACGCCATTTTGGCTCTGCTGCCACGGGGCCACGTCTAATGAGTTTACATGCCGCGTATCCCCCCCTCAGGCCACGCCAACGTATACACAGCTGAGCCTCAGACAATATTTGGCAACCGCAGCCAAAAACAAGGTAGAGCTCCCCTCTCGCTAAAATGCGCTGAGTCGACAAAAAGCAGCGGGAGCAGCACAAAGACACAGCTGGAAGAGGAAAGCATGAAGACGAGAGCTCATTACAAAAACAAACACACCCTCTGACCCCACTGACCCTGACACTGACCCCTCTGACCCTAGTGACCCCTCTGACCCCACTGACCCTGACACTGACCCTGGTGTTCTCCTCACAGGGCGGGAGGAGGAGTGAGATCTTTGTGGACGTGATCGAGAGGATGTCGGTCGTCATTGGCGCCAATGTCAGTCAACGTTACCTGGATGATGTCATCAGTCTGGGTCACATGATGAAATGCACATGTATGATCAACACAGCTGGAGGGGGACCTGTAGTTCCAGAGCCTCCACAGCGCCCCCTCCAGTGCCAAGATGTTTGGAACATGTTTGAAGACGTGTGTGTTCTTTCAGGGAGTGATGATGAAGGCGGAGGTGGAGGGAGAGATCAGAGTCAAGTGTTACATGTCCAACTACTCAGGTCTGATTACTCGTGTTGTTGTTGTTGTTGTTGTTGTCGTCGTTTGCAGTTTGTCGACCTTGGTCACACTGCTTTGTAACGCGGCTTTACAAAGACACTTTACAAAGCAGAGCAGCTCTGCCTTTAATCCACGTGAAAGACGTGGAATCAGACAGACGTTCCTGTTCCAGAGTCATACAGGGAATCTCACAGAGACAGGGACGAGGAATTGCCCCCCTAGTGGTCAGCTGAGGTATGGTTCATAAACCCTGCCTCCTCCATGTTAGTTTAGGACATCAGCAGAGTAACATGGCAGAAATCAGTGCGTCTTCTGTCGCCCTCTGGTGGCTGAATGCAGCATAATCGTGAACTCTGCCTCCTCCATGTTAATGGATACAAGGTTCTGAATTCATAGATAAAAGTAAAAGTCTCATAAAATCCCACAAAGAGAAAGTGAGCTTGTATCTACAGATGGAAAATATAGTAGCACCCCAATAAGTGAGACCAAATCACCTTCATTGCCCCCCTGGTGGCTGGCAGGGGTAAATGTCAAACCTTGCTTCTTCTGTATACAAGGATTTATACAGAGCTAGATTAATGAAAGCAATTTAAAAGCCATATAATACTTTGTGGAGATTTTTAATATACATATTTTAAAATAATATTACAGTTCATCTCACCGAGATTCATTATTCAGAAGAGTAACTCATTTGATCCCGCCTCAAGGTGAAATTTGGCGGTGTCTGTACACAGAGACTGATGTTTGATGATTGATGTTTAGGTGAATGTGTCATGGCAATAAAACAGAGCGCGTCATCGGTGATTCATATTGTGCGGAAGTTAACGACCACATCACTGCAGGTGGAAATCGGATCGAGGGACGGAAACATTCGTCAACCGTCACCTGCAGGGCCAATATTCAAAAGCGGAGAGATCTAATTGGAGGTGGACGTTATGGGCCGCCATATTGGATTTCACATTACTTTCCATGTTCTGATGTGACTATTTGCATCCATGTAAACAAAGCTAGAGGGGTCAGCGACGACGCAGCTCTGTTTGTGCATCATCTCAGTGAGAAATCAACACTGGGTAAACTCATCAGTGAATTCCCAGCTTCTTTTATCTCATACTTCTGCGTCCGTCCGTCCCTCTCTCTCTCTCTCTCTCTCTCTCTCTCTCTCTCTCTATCTGTGTGTCAATGAGGCTGAATGCGTCAGTGAGATCACACAGAATTGATTAAGAAAGCACCATCTTGCCACTGATGAATTCTTAATGGATTCCAATGCCTTTGGGAAGCAACCGCATGTGTCTGCTGGCCTATAAACAGAAAGCCATGGAGGGAGAGGCTGAACACACACACACACACACACCAACACACACACACACACACACACATCTGGAATGAGCTGTAAGAACACAAGATTACCAGTCAGGTTCACTTGATGAATGCTAACAACATTATGTAAAAGATAAGAATTCAGAAAACGCTGAAGTGGCTGGAACCAACGAGGGAGCCCCGAGATGTAATTATTGTCGGCCCATGAGACTTCATCATGAAGTCATGTGATATTCAATTAAGAAATGCCCCGGAGACACCGGAGAGCCGAATCAATGCAATCATGGAGGACTGGATGGAATCATAGATTGATGTCACAAGTCCACAATGGTCCTGCAGGAGCGTCTCCTCAGAGACAAGGCTCCAGCGACATTAACACACTCACACAAACACACACACCATTAATCGCCAATTACAATCCAATCACCACACAATGACATCATGGAGAGGAGCCGCGTCGCCGTGGTATCGACGTGTGTCAGTCAGGTTCAGGGAACGTGACGCCATGACAACGGTGAAAGGTGGAGGGATGAGGATGGTGGCATTCTGCATGAAGCCAAGCGATAACAACCTGAGGGGTGTGTTAGGTCCCTCTGGAGACACACACACACACACACACACACACACACACACACACGGCATAACAACAGTGTGTTTATATTCATATCCAGAGTCTTTTAATTGGGCACATGAGGATTAAGGCTGTAATTAATGAAGGAGGAACTACAATGGCTTTCTATGTTAATGGCTTGTCCAGTGTGTGTGTGTGTGTGTGTGTGTGTGTGTGTGTGAGTGTGTGTGTGTGAGTGTGTGTGTATGTGTGTGCGAGAGAGTTGCATTGCAACTGAGTTGCATCTCTACTCCCTCACCTTTTATTTTCACCTGTAAACTCGTTTGTTTTACTCTGCATCAAAAACAGAAGTGAAAGCAGGGCTGCTGGATGAGGCTCCGCCCCCTGAGATTGACTGGCGTTAGTGTCATGGTCAGAAACTCCCTAACGAAGTCCCATGCCACAAGCTTCCGTCTCTATTTTGGAAACATGTCGCGTCTCCATCGAGCAACAGGAGCAGGTGATTTGGTTTCTGAGCCTTTAATAAGTCTACAGAGACTTAACAGCGCTGTATCTTTATTTATAAACCCATCGTGGACAAACTTCAACTGTCTGAGTATAAATTCCCCTTCACTTGTTGGGAGCTGCCTCTAAGGCAGTGTGCTCTCTTCTATGATGCTTCCAGGCCACAGAATCACTTTTCATAACTCCTATCCGTCCGTCTACCTCCTCCAGGCCTGTGAGTGGCGCTGTTACGCTGCCACAGCAATACACCAAAAACAGAGAAGAAGACCTGGAGCATACGCACCGAACTCTTACGATGTCAACAAACCAAAGAGGAAGATTTTGATGATGATGGCGGCAAAGAAAGCGAGAAATCAGACATTCGTGTGGACGAGGTAGAACTTCTGTTTTCTAAGTGATCATTGTTGTTGTTGTTGTTGTTGGTGGTGATGGGTTACTACCTTCAGGTTAACGGAGAGGTGGGGCGATGGTGTATTGTTGCGTATCGGTCGTAAAGATGGATACGATACGATGGCGTCTTGAGATTTTAGCCACTCTGGAACCTGGTTTCACAAAAATAGCAGAAAGCGTTCGCCCACACGATGAAACGGGGATTCTCCTGAACGCCTCTGAGTGAACAGGGCCGTCAGCCGCTCAAGACAAGTTCAAATCTCGACGTTTGGAGAGAATTTGTACTTTTCTTACAAAGAAAAGCGGATGCATCGTACATCTGCAATCACTGTTTCGTCCAAAAATACTTTACTCTGAACTACAACGAAAACCTGCCACATTATAAAGTAGCGCTACCCGGACACATGAGACGACCTATGACGGGATACGAGATTGTGCTCATATCACACGATCCCCCTGTGGAAAGTCGCTATTGTAGCTTATTATCTCCTCCTCTGTTGGAAGCGCTGAGACGGGCTACAGTGTTACCGTGACGATAAAAAGAAAAAAAATAACTTTTTCCTTCTCACTTTGATATATTCTCTCACCTGGAGGCTTCGGGGAGACAGGAGGGATTTAAAGGAGCCGCTCACCTGCTCGCCGAGCTCCACAGCTGGAGCCCCCACAATCAGCAGCTTTACATGGAGTAGCCCCGCCCCCTCCCCCTGATCTGAGAGAGCACCACATCTTCTCAGCCTCCTTCATTTGCTTCCTGGTGTGATTTCATCTCTCTCTCTCTCTCTCTCTCTCTCTCTCTCTCTCATGTCCCTGTTCTCTACCTCTTTCCTTCATCTCATCCCCATCGCTTCATTACATTATCACGTCCTGGGTCACAGGCAACAATTAAAAAGCGATGTCGTGTTTTACACCTGGAGCGTGCCAGAGCAGAACATTACATTTTTCAGGCGTCAGTCTTTATCTCTGCAGACCGTCCACCTGCTCCGCTGAACTCGGGCCGCCGCCATTAGTCTGATTGTCACGGTTGTTCGGTAGCAGATGAAAAAAAAGGTGAGGCGGCGTCACGTGGGGCCGAATGGTGCCATGCAGAGCGCTGAGGGTGAAATGGAACGGGCTCAACGATGCTTGTTCAAAGTGTCTGCTCCGGCCTTATTTACCTTAAAGGTGCAGTGTGTAAGAGTTGGTGACCTCTGGTGGTGAAGTGGCATGTTGTATCCAGCACCTCACCCTCAGTCTTCTGAACAT
>JAFBJT010109519.1:11872-27724 GCA_016785325.1 Chascanopsetta lugubris
GCCGCCTACACACACACACACACACACACACACACACACACACACACACACACACACACACACACACACACACACACACACATTGTTCCATCATCCCTCATAAAGATGCACAACCCTTTGCACGTCCTCCTTTGTTGATGTGTGTAAGCGTGTGCTGCGTGTGTGACGAGGCGTCGCGGCCTCGGCTCGGCCCGTAAAAAATGTGCCTTGCGAGGAAGAGGAAGACGTGAGAGGTCAAGTGCACCATGGGAGATAAGTTGACCCTGGGGAGGGCGTGGCTGCTCTGGATCAGCTGCTTCCTGTTTGTTGTTGCTCTGAAGTGTTGCCCCGAGGAGATAACGCAACGCGGCTTTGACTTTTGACTCCGGCGGAACAGGAGCACATCCTTCCCGCGGAGGCCATATTGTTTGGCCGCCGCGTCACCGACCTCCACGCACAGTTTGCACGTCACGCCGGATCATAGTGCAAATACACGTGCACTTCTCTATCTCTGCCAAACACTGACCAGCTCTGGCCACAGCTCTACGATACGTTCAATTCTTAGTGCCTCTTTGCAACTTTTGCTTTAGTTTTACCCACAATTCCTGGATCTTGATATCAGGAAAAAGGAATGATCCAAAATATTTATTTGTATGTGCAATTTTGGTTCAGACCCACATGAGGATCTGGCGCTATACTGACTCTATAAGTGGTTCCTTAAAGGGGACCCTCAGGCACTGGCAAACCCGGCGGCCTCTCCAGTTCAAACTGTGATAATTGTCGTATAACGCGGTTTAAACTGCTGGATTATAACGAGCTGAGCAGTAAAGTAAATTGTATGTTTGCATCTGGCACTCACCCCTTGTTTATTTTTCAAAAGCAAACAGGAACATTTTGTCAACAAAGTCGTCAGAAGGTACAGTGCACTGGACACAGTGACACCTAGTGGTGGAGTGGCGATGCCGTCTACAGGTGCAACATGGCCGCCTCTATAGAGAGGAGCTACTCCTGTTGTAAACACGAGGAGCTCATATATTCCATAAAATTTGCATATTCAAGTGACTCATACACTCATACACCTCAGTATGAATTCTATGTATTTGACCCAAATCTTGCAGACTGGACCTTTAACCCCTCAAACATTAAAGAAATTAATGATCGCAGCTTATTTGAATCAGTGGACTTTGCTCGTCTGATCCTGACAGATCCTTACACACACACACACACACACACACACACACACACACACACACACCACACACACAAACACACACACACAAACACACACATATAAAACTCTGGTTTGAACATACAGAGAACAGAACCATCCGTTAGGCACATTCTTGTTATTGTTCCTAGCAAAGGGAGGGTATAGGTTTACATCCCGACACAAGCAGCTGATAGATTGTATTGGAGGGTTTTATGACACAGTGTTCCGAAAACTTGAACTGCTTATCTTCTTGGAATCAGAGAATGGAAACTTAAAGCCACTTTGAGTCTGGAAATTGGTCAAGAAAAACCTCTTGATAAAAATAAATTTAAAAAAAAACCCTCTCCCAGCTGTCTCTGTGGCTGGAGCCAGGGCAGGAGCTGGAGACTCCGCTCCGGCCCTGATTTATGTGGAGTCATCTGCCGCCGCCGCCGCCGCCGCCGCCGCCGCCGCTCCGCTCCGGCCCCGTTTGATTGTTTGTTTTTGGATTTCGTAATAAATCGCCGAGACTCTGCCATTCTGCTTCCTAACCAGCGCCTCACGCATTACGGGTCGCGGCGTATTTACATTCTGCGAGCTCTCTGAAGGGGATCGGGTCCAGTGGGGGTGGGGGGCTTGGGGGGGTGGGGGGCTTGGGGGGGTCGGAAAGCCAAAGAGTTTTGGCGCGACGACAGAAATACACATACATAGGGTTGTGGAAGGAGAGTTAAGCTGAGGCCACGGCTCCGGTTCCACAGGACGCCATCGCCGGATCAAAAGAATGCTTTATCTCTCTTGGACTCGTTGTTCGCCATTCACAGAGTTTGCGTGAGGAGGAAGAAAATAAAAGCCGCACACTCGTTCCAAAAGGTCTAAATAACAAGCTGAGAGTGATTTACTCCCGAGTCCTCCCCTGCACCGCCGAGCCGCTCTATTAGATCTTCTCCGCTGCCGTCGACTCATCACAGGGGACTTATTGAGAAATGACCTTCGCGGATCATGTGAGCTCCGCCCCGGAGCCGACATTAGCCACCGTCTCCTCTGGCATCACCAAAGACACGCACGGAAAGAGACAAATATTTGTGTAAACACAGCAAATACGTTTAAGTCTAGACTCCACGCTGATAAGAGCTGGAGCCCGGCGGCGGGAGCCGCTATTGAAGACCGGGGGGGGTGGGGGGTGGGGGGGGGGCTTCCACCAAAACGAAGCCATTACGACCAATTTTAAGCTAATTTCTGCTACGCACACACGCGTCGAGTTCAAAACAGGTAACTGCTTTCAATCCACCACGCTTGTACCTTGATCCATATCAGCTCCAGATCCAAATATTTACCCCGTCCGCCATTGAAGCCCCCGCCGCACGCCATACTTATTCAATTACGCTTCACGGACACAGAGAGGAGGCGGGCCAAGCACTCCACTGTAGCGGTCCCGGCGGCTTTGATTCGAAACAGGCCCCCGGGAAAGAAAGTGCAGAGGTATGTATGACATTTGTTAAATACCCTCTGTAAACCATCCTGACTGCCGAGGAAATCATAAACGCCACTTTTGCACGTTTTCCAGGACCAGGTAGCGCCGTGCGGAGCCGCGCGGAGCCAACGTCGCGCGGAGCCAACGTCGCGCGGAGCCAACGCCGCGGTGAGGTGTTTCTTGGACGGAAGCCTCGTGCCTTACAAAGAGCGCTGTATATACGAGCTACCAGTGATTACCCACCACAAGGGAGGTATTCTCCCATTTACTGCAGTATTTCTCTTTTATTCTAGCATGCCCGTACCTCGAAGGGTTTATGAATAGCTAGCATAAAGAACGTAGCTCTCCGAGCTAGCGGGGCCGCGAAGGAACCAGCGCCTGCGTATTTTTCTAATATTTCACGCGCGTAACAGTGAACGAGTGAGATCACCGAGAAGGCACACGGAGGCCCGGAGACTGGCAGCTAATTTTTCATTTGCGTCCCAGCACGCCTCGTTCCATGTGAGTGTGGAACATAATACACGCGGTTACACGCTCGGGTTCACGTAAAATAGTGGCGGGGATGATGGTCCTGACGCGGTGTCAGGGAAACGCTTTCATCGCGTTTGAGCCGTTAAACAAAAGGAACGGTCTCGGTTCCAACCCTGTGAGTTCATTACATGTCTGGGAGTGCGCGCTGACATGCTAACACGCTAACAAGTATGCTGTGTGTGATTTGGCGTGGAGGGTTGGATGGGACGGAGCTGGCCGCCGTCACATGGTATTACTCTGTATTTGCATAAAGGTTTTCAAGACTGGATGACCGATTAAAGGTCCAGCCTGTAGAATTTTGGTCGAATCATTTCCGTTTCTCATTGCGGAAAGTAAATGTATGGTGATTACAATGAACACCTGAATGTACAAATTGTACTTTTCAAGAACATAGAATGAGGAAAAGGGTGGTCTCTATGGAGGCCGCCATTTTGGCTCACCATATTTACAGTTGTAAAACCTTTTGAGTTTTTATGATAATCGACGGCTCCCATAGGTTCGGAAGAGAGGAGTGGGGGTGAGGGTGTCCATCTGCATCATGCAACTTCACCACTAGATGTCGCTAAACCTTTAAACTATAGCTTTAAAGTCCTTTAGAGTTCAGTGTATCGCCCAATCACAGTGCATCTATGAGCAGCACACGGGGTACTGTGTGGGTTTAGTATCTTGCTCAAGGGCACATGTGGAATGTGGATTAGAAATGGGGAAGACTGGGATCAAACCGCCGCGCTCTGCCCACAGGACGACCACTGTGACCCCTGAGCCGCAGCCGTCTTCTCACATTCTGGGGCATTGTTAGAAAACCAGCAGGTTGTGTTTAATTTGATTGCATCGGGGGGCTGGGGGTGGGGGGTGGGGGGGGGGGTTTAGGGGGGGGGGGGGGGGGTTCAGGGAGGACTTAGACCCAGCGCACTTAGTCACCGTTCATTTCCTCTGATCCCTGCAGGAACAGTGATAATCAGTCGGAGCTGCCAGGCACCTCTGAGCACGAGGGTGACATCATCGTCATGACTTCACTCCAACTGATCTCTGCTTTAAAGATCCAGAGGAATCTTTCAAACCCGGATTCTGGAGGTTAGTGGCATTTGTTGCGGAGTCCACGTGGCCTGCACTCAGCCCGCATGACTCCTCCCACTTCCTGGTTCATCCAAGAATGGGCAAAGCGGTGGGGGACAAGCACAGCTTGGGGTGGGCCCGTGGGACTCGCCCGGTCGGCCCACCAGGTGTCGCTCAAGAGGCCACGCCCCTTTTATTCTGCCCAATTTCAAACCTCGATAGAGTAAAAATACGCGAGTAGAGTTGTCATGGCGACACATGAGACCGATTGAGACTAAAAACCATAGTTTGTACCCGGCGTTAAACATGTTTACTTCACCGCTCAAGTTGGTCGCTTTCCAGGTCGGCGTCACACCAAATGCCACGCCCCTTAATGGTGCGCGGTTTCAAACCTCGATAGAGTGCAAATAAGCAACTTCGAGAAAAAAAAGAAATCACTAACTTGTACCAGGCTTGTAAACATTCACCCCATTGACTCACTTTCAGTGCCCAGCCTCAAGTGGCCACCCGGTGAACTGCAAGTTGTTACCCCTCTGTTACTGGACTGTTGACGTTGTAGATCATGTGCATTCATCCGTCCTCCAGGCAACCACTGTTTTGTTTGCAAATGTTCCCGACGCCACATTATTGAACTCGCACCATCACGGTCACGCCACAGTGCGCAGGGAGCAGCGCTTCCACCGGGAGGCAGCGGTCACTGTGTTTCCCATCATCCTCCATTCACACAGATAGCCCTAAATGGAAAACCAAGGAGGCGCATATGTGTGTGTGTGTGTGTGTGTGTGTGTGTGTGTGTGTGACCACAACCTAGAAAATCTGCTACACCGCTTAACGTACCCACCGGCCGTCCACATCACAGTGACCACTGATTTCTGAGGCTCTGTAATCACCGCACTATTTCGGTGCAGGGCGACTATGAGTGAGGCAACGAATTGCCCGGGACGGAGCGTGTCGCCATGGAGAAGGTGGGAGTCGTCAGCGAGGAATAATAAACAAAGAGAAAGTGGGATTGAATGAGACAGTGTGAGAGCGGTGGCGGCTGGAGAAGAGTGTTACCTCAGGTAACTTTCCAAAGAAACCCCCTTATCCTCACGCTGAAGGGGCACGGCGGTGAATTCCCCTCAAAGTGCTGTTTACAGTGACACCTGTGGTGCTACGGTGAACTGCAACTAGCTTGCGTAGCTGGAATGGCTCATGAGTTGGCATGGAGGAGCCAGCCTCCAGTGGCCACCCTGTGAACTCCCGCCGCCGAATTAGCGCTCGTTAGCTAAAGACGCCACAGCCCCGGCAGCTAGCCTCGCGTTTTATTTGCCACACCATTGTCACTTCCCGGAGAAAGTGTGACCTGATTCACTTCACATCGTATCTGCTCACAGAGGCGAAAGAGTGTCTTCGCACATTGGCATTACAAAGTGAAAAGTTTAAAAGTTGACTCATTGCACCTTTAATTCATTTGTGGAGTTTCTAAACAATAACCATCAATCAGCTGAGTGAAGTCGACTGTAAATGTTTATGCGCTTAAAGAGCCACAGAGGCTGCAGTCACCGCTGTCACCAGAGTCGGCACAGCCCATAATAAGCTCCTTTAGTGAATAAGAAAATGAAAACTGTCACAATCTCTCTGGTCTTTGTGTGTTTATTACATGTGACTCCCATCAGCTGGCAGAGTGCTGAGAGATTCCTGCACACACACACACACACACACACACACACCAGGGAAGCAAAGATTTGGAAAGCTAGGAATCGGAAAAATAAACAATAAAAGTTGCTGACATGCACAAACAAAGAAGAAGAAATGATTGCAAGCGGAGACGTGGACGTGCACTCGCCACTCGACACCCGCCACATCTTCTTTGGGTTGCCGATCGGCCGCAGCGACACAACACAACACATCTTTTTCCGCTTTCCGGAGGAATGTTATCTTAAGTTGCGATGAAATTGTACAACACGATGGACATATTAGCTCTTCCCCTTCTCTGGCTTCGAACCACGACACGTCAGAGCGCATCTCAGAGACAGAGAGGTTCTGGTAAACCACCTAATGCGAAGACATCAGGAGGAGGAACGGGCTCTGGCTCAGACAGCGACGGTGGATCGTGTTACCGTCAACCGAGTCGGACGGTGATCTGAATGGTTCCAGAGAACAAATCCAATACCAACGAGGTCTCTGTTTTTTATTACGGAGACAAAGTCAAGTCTTCCCTTAAAGATACATTGAATCCAAAGCTGGGTTTGGGTTGAGAACAAGCTGCGCCCTCAGGTGAACCGCTGATCGCCGTTATCATCGTTATCAGCAGTGATTTTTCGGTTTACTGTGGACGAGGCGACATCAGGTGAACACGACGTCTTTCTTTTGGACTCAAACTGTGGCTGGTGTTTGTGGCAGAATGTTGCCAGATGTTATACTCAATTTTGTTTTTACATTCAATTCCATTTTGATTTTTTTATTCTTCTTCTGTCATTTATTTTTCACACAATTCCTTAATGTTTTATTAGGATAAATCACATCTTTTTATTGTTCCTAATAACATATACATCTGTGCCTTTGAATAGCACTTTGACTTGATTGGTGCAATAGAAATACATTTGCCTTGTAGTCTGAAGTCTGGTGTATCGTTACCAAAGTAAACATGATTGTAAAAGCGATCCCCAACAACCCCCCCGCCCTCCGCCCTCCGCCCCCCCTCACTTCCATTGGCGGCACGAGGAGCTGACACCCAATCTCCACCCAGGGACCAGGGACTAATCTAGCATCACTAATCTTGTTCTTCCACGGTTCCAGTTCCACCAACACTTCCCTCCTCTACAAGAAAAACACAATGCTCCTGTCAGAAGTTGGAGGCGGGATTATTAGGACAAAGAAGACCAAGGAGAATACTGTGCCAACAAATGTCCAAATTATGTCAATTGGCCAGTGTCGTCTGCATAAAGAAATACGCTAACGTGAAGCAGCACAAGGAGCCAACGCTTGGAATGAGACGCTGTTGTCCGCCATTGTTGTTGTTTATCTGAACGAGGGAAGTCGCTGATGTAAACAAAGAGTGGTCACTCCGCTTCAAACCCATGAAGAAGAGAGTTGGTGCGGCTACGACTCCGCCAGAGACACGTTGGTCCAAACGGTGATTCGAGTGGCTCCAATCTTCAATTCACTCAGCCTCCTCGCTCCGACTTCATTTCCTGCACATCAGAGAGACGTCGGAGCGGCTCCAACAACAAAGACGGGAAAGGATGGGGGGGGGGGTGTGGGGGTGTGGTGGTGCGGGGGAATGGGGAAGTGGGGGCGGGGCTTTGATAGTAAGGAGCTCATTGTGAGACGCCCTAGAAGCACCGGTTCTGTGAAATGTGGGTTCCAGGTGGAGCGGAGGAGGGTGTCGGAGGAAGCCTAACAGGCCGTCTCATTTGTACCACATTTGATGTACGGCTGTGGCCCTGGGGCCCGAGGGGCCCGGGGGGCTTTAATGAGCGCGGGGGCACCTCAGGGCGAGCGCCAGGTGTGACCGTAAAACAACTGCAGACAGGAGTTCTTGTTCGTACCGTCGGGCTCGGGTCGTAATATTTCAGCGCGGATTATGTCGATGGCCCGGGATGATATGAAACACTTCCCTGTGAAGATTTGCTCGTTGAACAAAGATGGCGGCGGTGGCGGCGGCGGCGTGCTGGGAATTTTTTTTTATTCCGTCCATCTGTCACACGGCTGAGCGTGCCAGCATTGTTCTAAAGCTCTGCCATCCTCTGATGTGGTGGCTCTTCGAGGGTTTGTTTTAACTGTGGTGCAACAGGAGACGGGGAGGGATTACGCATCGGGACTTGAAGGAGAGGGGAGGGAGGGAGGGAGGGAGGGAGGGAGGGAGGGGGCGGGGCCAAGCGACTACACAATAGTCTAGCTTGCATGGGCCTGTATTTAGCGTGCGTTTGTGTTCGTGTAAAACATAGATACATCTAAAGAGAAAATCCACCAATACCAACACCCCCCCCCCCCGCCCCCCCCCCCCCCCCGTCCCCCAACCCCCGTCCCCCGTGGACCCAGTGATCAGCTCCAGGCTGCAGGGGGAAGATTCCAGCGCTTCACTCCTCAGGTGGTTCTCATTTAAGTGACAGTATCATCCTCAGATTCGTGTCCTCCTCAGCTGTCTGCGCTCCAACCCTGCACACACCCCCCAACCCCCCCCCACCCCCACCCCCTCCTTCTGCGTTACCTAATCCCCGTGTCCCAACTTACCCTTTTTCCAAATCTCCCGTTTTCCACCGCTTCCTCACTTTCACTCCGTCTCTGAAGAGGAAGAGAAGACATCGTGAATGATTTCAAGCAAGAAAAACAATCACGAGCGTTGTCAAACATTCATTAGAAATCATCAGGACTTTAATTTTCAAAAAGGGAAACGACCAAACAACCCTCTGTTCCACCATCCAAATGAGTCAAAGGGCCCGGTCTCTCCCAGAGCTCCCTCGTGTTGGCAGATGGGAGGATTCAGAAAACATCCCAGTGTTTACCCAACGTGTTTATCTTCTCCAGTAAAGCAGAGACAAAAACTGTCAGCGAGAAGAAATAACGCCGAAAGGAAGCAGTTTGTGGAAAATGTGGTGGGGATTTGAACAAACACTGTTGTGGGACGCAAGCTGCAAACAATCTCCCAACGTGGCCTCGTTTTAGTCACAGTGAATCCACGCGAAGAACGGCGGAAAGAATCCAGTTAGAATGACGACAATGAGGAACGAGGGCTTAAATGAGATTTTGTGAGATTTCTGCCCCCAGTGCTTGAGCAATACGTTGTTGTTTTCTTAGCAAGGTTATACATTTGTTAGCATTTGTTTGATTGCGAACACAATTGCACAAAAAGTACAAACCCAATTTCAATCATTTTTGGTGGAGGAGTAGAACATGACCAGAGAAAGGGTCCAATCAAATCTGGATCGGATCCGATATTCTTTTCCACATTTCTCA
The DNA here is from genome assembly GCA_016785325.1 of Chascanopsetta lugubris. Lineage (NCBI taxonomy): Eukaryota > Metazoa > Chordata > Actinopteri > Pleuronectiformes > Bothidae > Chascanopsetta > Chascanopsetta lugubris. The sequence continues at coordinate 21,040 of JAFBJT010109519.1, forward strand.
ACTTAAGCTTGTGTCATTCGCAAATAAGCTGCTGGCACAGTGCAATGACAATGACAACACGGTGAATGAGTTGGCCAATCAGATCAGACTGGATTTAAAGATACAGTGTGTGGAATTTAACGACATCTACTGGTTAAGTCGGGAACCTACGGTAGCCTTCGCACCATTTTGTGCTCCTGTAAAAACATGGTGGCGCAATATGGCCGCCCCCTGCTCTCAGGGCTCATTTTAGCTGAATTAGAATAACAAATGATATATTCAGGTATATCAAATACATTCAGTATAATTATTTTGAATTTTATTTTCACCAATAGAAGTGGAGATAATTCCATACTGTGCCTTTAAATGGGCGTGGCTTAAAGAGACAGTCTGAGTAGAGTGATTTGGCCGTGAGGAGGCAGTTAGTGGAAAATGTGGTGGTGATTTGAAGGAACCTGTGCGGAGACTGAAGCTCGGTGTTGTGGAACAGAAGCTGCGCAGCCTCTTGGCTCCGGCCCAGTTCTGTTCACAACTATTTGAATGTTTTGATTTTCTTGATCGAGAAAAAGAATCCGAAAGAAAACTGAAAAATAGAAGGAAACATCCACGGCTCTTGCAGCGCGAGAACCAAAACAAACAAATCATCTTTTTGATAAAACTCACTTCAGCTTGTTGGAATGGACCTAAACCTTTTGGTTCCAAAGCGGTTTTGGCCTAGTCGCATTTTTTCATATATTGATGTATTGAGCTCCCTTGTTACATTTTTTTATTCCTTTTCCTCCATTTAATTTTGGAGTTTTCTTATTTCGTGGAGTTTGTCTTCAAGAGTGGATTTTTTGCACAATCAGCACATTACATGATGGCACAGTTCAAGAGGAACCCTGACATTTAATATCACGCCCATTCGTTTGTCATTCACTTCTGCTTAAGTTAGGTGATAACATTCTTTTTAGTTAAATTGATTACGAATTCATAATCACCAAAATGTTTTGTTTTTTTCCCATTACCCTAAAACGCGCCCATTAAACTATATATCTCTATATATATATGTCACCAAATCTTACACCCTGCACCTTTAAGAAACATCTGGAGCTTTGGTGCGACACCATTAAAGTGCCACTTGGCGGCTCCAGCTGTGCCCCCCCTCCCCGCCCCTAAACCCCACCCCAGCCTCCGGCCCTGCACCTCTAACACTGTTTTCATCCTTGTAGTGACATCGACAGGACATCCTATACCAACACCGCTGACCTCACTGGACCTCGGGCCATTCTGCTTAAATGTAAAGGCCGTGTGTGTGTGTGTGTGTGTGTGTGTGCGTGCGTGTGCGTGCGTGTGTGTGTGTTTCCATTGAAGAGCATCAGAGAAAGTGTGTGGGGCTTTTTAAAGAGCTCTATGCGCAGGCTGTAATTTACTAAATGTGTGTTTGGGTTGTGTGTGATGGGAGCTGGGAGCTGGTTGGCTGAGTGTAGCGTGCGCTGGCTGGCTCACTTCTTGGCACGGTCGGCCATTTTTGTATTTTGTTTTTTTTTTTTCAAATACAGAGGGCAGGGGGAGACCTCATCAAAGCCGGACTACTGTTTCAAACTAAAGTATTACAAAGGTCACGTCCATTCACAAATCCTCCTTTATAAACACAGGGAACGACTCGCACACATGAACACACTGTAAAGGATTGTACCTCGAAAAGTCCTAAATAAACAGGCAGGATTTTATGATGACATCAGTAATTTCATAAATACAGCGGGGGGGGGCTTTAGTGACACCTAGTGGTGCCCTGACATACTTTGCGTTCCTTGAAAGCATTGAGGGAAACCCATTGTAGCCTCCAGTTATCAGTGAAGCTACGTATCGAGGGGCGGCAGTGGCTCAGTGGTTAGAGGTGGTTCGCCTTTGGAGGCAAGGGTCACGGGTTTGAATCCCACATGGAGCCTGCTGCAGTGGCACATGCCCCGGCCCTGACACCGATACCCCCAATGGTTGAAGATGACACGAAATCACAATGTATCTACAACTGCCTGAAGGTGGGGGTGTAGCTCAGTGGTAGAGCATGCACTTTGAACGCATGAGGTTGTGGGATCAACTCCCTTTTCACTTTTAAACGTATGTATGTCGCATTGGAAAAAACAGCGTCTGCTAAATGAAATCATCGAGCATGGCAGCCTCTGGATAGAGGACCGAGTGTAAATGTAAACAGTACATTCTGTTGTCATGGCAACAGGAGTTCATACATTGAGGTGGTTTATACGCGGATATAAACATCAGGATAATTATTTTAATACTCGAACTCTGGCGATAGAAATGGAAATTTCAGCGGGGTCACCGGGTTCTGGAAAAATTGTATGACTTTTGGAAACTGCCAAAAAAAAAAAAAATTCAATCTCTGTTAAAGTGACCTTCCCTTCCCTCTGAGAGTTCAATGTAATAAAGAGATGTAATGATTTCAAGCGCAGGTTAATGTTTCGATGGAATGATGCCTGCCTGGGATTTGACTCCTCGTCCATTCGCAGCGACTGTAAACAAAGAGGAATAATCAATAAGGTCATGTGACGGTGAGCCGCCCTCGGCCGGACCGCTGCTCAACATCACGCTCGGCACCGTGAGAGCTTTTATCGCAACGGCTGCATCTGGTCCCGGTAAGATAACAGAGTCTGCCGCCAGATGATCCGGGTCGCGCGAGTTCACTTTTTAAAACGGCAACACATGTTAAAGTCGGGAGAGTGACCGTGCATGCAGCCGCCAAGCCTTCCCGCCTAACGCAGTAATTGGAGGAAACCCCCAACGATTGTTTGGCGCAATGACGGCGCCTCCATTCAAACGGGTCGGGTCCCGTGTCTTTATTAGGATTGTTTAACCTTTTAGTTTATGGCGCTGGGGGTTTTAGTTTCATCAGGAGACCTCATTTACATATCAGCCAGCGAGCACGGTGGAAGGGGCGTGGGGGCGGTCGGGGCGTGCTGGGGTTGGGGTGGGGTGGGGGGTGGGGGGGGGGTCGAGTTCCCCCCTTTTTAAAGCATCTGGTTTCACCCCCCTGGTGTGGCAGTTAGCATGTAACAGCTGAAAGACAGGAAACGGCTGCGCTTGGCCGCGGCTTTTACATCTCCAGGTGCAGGGGAGTGGAAGAAATACTACGTCTTCAAACATGATGGTGAAAGGGTGCATGGGAAAAGGTGCGAGGGAGAGTGGGTTTGCATGCACGTGTGCGTGACCCTCACCTGCACCTGACCCGTGAGCCAGCAGGGGGCGTCCAGGACATCCCGTATGTTAAATCAACATGTAATGACCTCCTAAAGCCACTTGATTCATTATCTTAGTGGAGCTGCAAGTGTTGTCTGCACACAGGTGCTGCTCCACACTGCCCCTACAGGCAGGGATTTTCATGACCCAGTGAATATGACATGGGTTTCAATCCCAGTAAAGGCCTCCTTCAGATCAGAGATTCTCAACTGGTGGGTCGTGACCCAAAAGTGGGTCGCGTACCTGTTTGCAGTTTGGGAAAACAACAGCATGTGCTTTTATTTTGAAGAGGATTTCAGGTATGTATCGCCGGTTCAAACTGCCGCCTGTTTTTCATCAAATACATTTAGAGAAATTCTCGGCGATGATGGTGGGTCCCGAACCCAGGACCGCTGAGGACTCTGAACTGCGTTAGATTACATGGGATGGCTTCTACAGGCGCCACACTGAAGGAGGCCGTCTCCTTAAAAACAGATACAGGTAAAATATGTGTAATTATGATGTAAAAGTATTTTAGAATATGTATTTCTATTTTCTTTTTACTGTTTTTCTCGAAATAGTCGCCCGAGCTTGGTCAGGGAAAAGTCGGAAATTGCACTTCCATGGTAATGTAGGAATGTGTGTAAGTGTGTGTGTGTGTGTGTGTGTGTGTGTGTGTGTGGTTGGAGCTGCTCTGTGTCCATGCCTAAAGCAGGAAGACGGACATGGATTGGTGTTTGTGCGGTGGTTTCCTGTCAGAGAGATGCCGGCGGTCATCTCTTTAGCTTGGCATCATGAAGATAAACTGAAGTGCAGATCAAGAGGGACGACCGAGACGTGGGCGAGTTATTCACAGGAGAGAGAGAGAGAGAGAGAGAGAGAGAGAGAGAGAGAGAGAGAGAGAGAGAGAGAGAGAGAGAGAGAGAGAGAGAGAGAGAGAGAGAGAGAGACTCACTGCCAATACCTCTACTGGTCTTGAGCAGCTTTAAAAGGTGCAGTGTGTACGATTGGGTGACCTCTAGAGGTGAAGTTACACGTTGTGTCCATCACCTCACCCTTCTGAACATGCTGGAGAACCTGTGGTCGACTTCAGTCGCCGTTAAAACTCAAAAGACGTTCAGTACGTCCACTCTGGGCAACTGTAAAAACATGGCTGCCCCCGTAGAGAGGACCCACTCCTCATGTAAATATACATCTAGGTCTTGATTCTTGCTCCCAATGATCCATAAACCACATTATTCATTTGCCATAGTTGATTATTTACATGAAAATAGTTAAAGGTCCACTGTGAAGGGTTTAGAAACATCTAGTGGTGAAGTAACATATTACAGATGAATTCCCCCGGCTGTCATGTCCCTTTATGAGTTTAAAAGAATGGATACTGACCTTTAAGGTAAAAAGTCCGTCCTGGAGCCAGTGTGTTGGTTCATCGATTGTTGGCCTCCGTAGAAACATGGCCGCCTCCATGGTTGGGGATCTACTCTGATATAGACTCTGATCTGAAGTCTACATATCACATATAGTACCTCTGATAGAATCAGTAAAAGTTCAGGTACTGCACCTTTAAGCTGCTGTTGCTTCAATAAAAACAACAGAGAGTGGAATCTAGTTTGTTTTCCATGACTTTACAAGTATTCATTTGATTCCTCACCTCTCCTAGCTTGTGGAGTAGTAGCAAAAGGGGAGAAGCTCCTGCACTTCCTGTATTTACGTCCCCCTCTGATGACATCAGCAGTGATGTCACCGGGAGCAACCAATCAGCAACAGTCTCTCCCTCTCAGTGGAGCCCTGCTGATCATTAAGGACATGTCCTGACATCAAATCAAATGACATCAAATGACATCAAATAATATAAAATAAAATAAAATAAAATAAAAAACAATAAAATTAAATAAAATTAAATAAAATTAAATAATATAAAATGAATTTAATTGTATTTTTTATTTTTTTATTTTATTTTATTCAAATCTTTTTTAGGAAAGTGTGTTTTACATGACGTGCCCCCTCTAAGAAGCAAATGCTTGTCTGTGCTGTCAACAAATAAAAGGAAAATCAAATCCCTAGCTCCTCTCTGTTTTGATTCATGCCTTTGAACAGAATGCAGCCTGTTCCCTTCTCCTCTGAATAACAGGGAACACGTGTCACAACTTCAGCAGACCCTCTCAGCGCGGACCCTTTAAATGAGGATATGATTCCATTTCACAATCCGTCTCCGTATCACTGATGATATTCCCAGTTTTCCACTTTTTCAACATTTGTATCTGAAATAACACGGCTGTGTTTTTCAAACAGCATCATTACCGCAGATACATCATTTGCCCTAATCCTGTTTTTATATGATTGTCTCACGTTACCCTGAACATATCAGATTATTATCACAGTCATTTATGAAGTGCACAGCTGTGGCAACAGCGTGTAAAGGCTCCACTCCTCATTCTATTACCTCCTGTGAATTGAGTCCGTCTTTTGTTGATGTATCTGAAGAGAAAGGAAAAGAATGGAGCTAAAAATATAGAAGCCATTTCCCCCCAACAGCAGCTTTTCATTTCACCCAAATCAATTCAATCAAAGAATGAAACAACGGCACCTTGTGATGAATCTCCTCGTAATCCCGCTGACGACAGAACAAAGATTCATTCACCGACGCACAAACACACATCCGCCCGTTTCCTGCACCATGGAATTCCAAATATTCCAAAATAGGAGCCATTAGAAAGCCGCGATCACGCGTGTCCCCCCCCACCCCCCACCCCACCCCCCCGCTGCAAACGCACATGTTCGTGTCCGTGACGTCGCCAGTTATCGTCCACATGACTGATATGAATCAGAGGACAGATGTTCGAACACGCAAACACGTTCCAACAGCTGGAGGAGACCCCCCCTCCCCCCCACCCCCCCCACCCCCGCAAAAAAAGGGGGGGAAAAGTGAGATAAGAGGCGAAGCAGCCCTCAGGCAACCACATGTTTCCTGAGACGCTGCCCCTGCTGGACGCGCTTGTCTCTGCGCCACGGGGCTCCGGGAGACACGTGTCCCTCTCTGGAGCCAAGGAAAAGATCCAGGACACTGAAGGAACGCTGAGGTCCCCCCTCAGAGGGAACTCACACAGCTGGAGGCTGAAGTCACATCGCTCCTCCAAGGGCCCGACAACCTACATGTTAAACCACATGGGTCAAACCCGGGGCCCGGGGGCCAAAGGTGGTCCGCAAGAGCATTTGATGTGCACCCCCCCCCCCCCCCCCCCCCCCCCCCCCCCCCCCCACAGAGCTCTAAGGCATATGGTTGTCTAAAAATATAAAGTCTAAAGCAGGGCTGTGGCGGTCGATCGCCGGCAACGTGTCAACCAACGCAGAATGTCAATACAACACTTCTACTCCTCCACGTCAGCCCCACCCGGTTAACAGCCCCCCCCCCCCCCCCCCCCCCCCCCCCCCCCCCCCCCCCCCCCCCCCCCCCCCCCCCCCCCCCCCCCCCCCCCCCCCCCCCCCCCCCCCC
>JAFBJT010109519.1:42656-54011 GCA_016785325.1 Chascanopsetta lugubris
TCTTTGTCAGACAAGTAGATACAAACAAAAAGTGAAAAATAAGGCAAAAAATGAAATACGTGACACGATGGTGAAAGGAATTTAGATCTGGCAATGAGAAGTTTGGATCAGCGTGAAAATTCATAGTAACATTCACGTTCCTCTACCCGGTTCTCCGTTCGCAATATGTTTCTGTTGTTGTGAATTTATTTATTTATATATATCGGCAAAATTACAGCGAAGAGACATTGGTTTATTTTCCTGCACTTACTATGCCAGGACACTAGGGGGAGCCTGTTAGGTTAGGTCAAGCTTTATGATCCCTTCGTTAACTTGTCCGATCAGAGAATAAATAACAGATAACAAACAACAATAAACATAAATGAAGGACAAAACAAGATCAAATGACACATACAACCATCGGACCACCACCAACATCCTCTCTACAGAGGCCACCATGTTGTGATCACACGTATTTATAGGTTCTCCTATGTATGTATATAAAGGAAGAGGTGCGTGGCGTTCGGCTGCAGTATGCAACTTCACCACTAGACACCACCGATCCCTACACGCCGCATTGAATTGATTCTCAAACGTTAAGGAAGATTCTTGAGTAAAGATACAACTGAATTGTCAGACAGCAGGGATTCTCTCAAGATGGAGAGAAGAGCCGATCCTCTCCGGGACATCGCCTGTAATCTCCATCTCCATCTCCGTTCTGCCGGGTTGCCACTCAGGAGTCAGGGTGGGTGTAAGAAAGGAGTGAGAGAGTGAGTGAAAGTGCGCTGCCGAAGCTGTTTGTGTGATCAGAGGCCCCTGACAGTCTGTCGTCCGTCAGCACTGGCAATCAAGAGCAGTGAGAAAACAAGCACAGACACCGACGGGTTCGACGTGAGGAGGGAGGACTTGTTATAGCAGACGAAACTCCAGTCAAACATTTACACAGGGATATAATATCTTGGTACTTACAGTGAACACACACACACACACACACACACACACACACACACACACACACACACACACGGCGAACCTGCACTTAAAAAGAAACATCCCATTTCTTTGCACTGCATGTGAATGTTTGCATGTTTTGTTGAAGGGAAATGGTTGAATTTTCAAACTGAGGGAACTCAAGGACATCATTCACTCCGGGTTTACTCATCTTCAGTCTGTTCATTTGTTGATTCAGTGGCTTCCGTACTTTTCCATATTGCTCTATGGTTCCGAAATGTGTTGTAGTCTAATCTACGTTGCATATTGAGTGCGTTCATGTTTGGCCCACGTCTCTGCCTTAACTCACAGGTGCGGTGGATCTATGAGTAGAATTGGATCATAAAGTAATGATCCTGATGTTCTCATGAGTGAATGATCACTGTAATGCATTCACACTTATCCAGTAATCTGGGTCGCGGGGTATTTTTACCAGTACACGTCGGGCCATTGGGGGTATCAGTGTCACGGCCAGTAACACTGCTGCAGGGTCCGAGGTGGGACTCAAACCAGTGACCTTCAAAAAGACCTCCCAAAGGCGACTTGTCTTACCACTGAGCCTCCGCTGCCAATCCATTCATCTTTGGTTTTGTTGCCATGGTTTTGTTATGTTTGCATCAGCAGCTGGAAGGTTGGGTGAGGTGAGTGGTTTCCAACTGCAACATGCAACTCCACCGCTTGATGTTTGGAGTATTTGTCATTTTTACACTTTGCAAAATGATGCCGCAGGCTGGACGGGCTCCTCTGGTGAGCCGGGTTCACCCCTGTGAGTAAACAACGCACGGGGATTATATTACGCTGCGCTCGTTGCGCTGCTGTTCACACAGTCAGTGTCACACACTGGAAAAAGTAATCCCTTGGAATGAGCTTTTTCTGTGCACAAGTGATACACTGAAAAAAATGTATAAGACGGGATTTCTCTCTGTCTTTCGCCTCCATTGTAAACTGCTTTCTTTGTGAGACAGAGCAAGTGTTTACATGTACTTCCCGCCCCTCCACTTCTTTTGTTATTCTCTCCTCCCCTCTCCCTTTGCTCTCTCCATCCCCACCCTTCTCTTCCATGTATGTTTCAGCATACACTCCTTTCGGATGTGTGTGTATGTACGCGCAGGTGTGTTTTCGTGTGTGTGTGTGTGTGTGTGTGGCTGCTGGAATGTTGACCCACACAGAGAGAGGGTGAAAGACTTCCCAGACATCAAAGGGCAGGTAGCTGACAGGGAGAAGAGGGGGTGATAAGTCCAGTTAAATGACAATAGACCCCAATGCACACCTGGACTGTATGGAGAGGCAGTGACGTGGAGAGAGCTCCCCCCACCCCAACACACACACACACACACACACACACACACACACACATGTGGCACACTTGCCGCTCAACACGTCCTCATTCATTTCCCTCTCCAGTTATGCTTCAAAAACACACACATCCTCTTAAACGCCTTCAAGCACTTAGCTCAGTTACCATGCATGTCTCCGTAACGTTTATACGCTCCCCTCGGCCTCCTCACAATCCACCCAAACAGCCCCCCCCCACTACCCTCCCCCCGCCCCATCCCCACAACCCCATCCCCATCCCTGACCTCTGTACCCGCAGGTGTTGTGGTCTTTGTCCGTGGACATGTGTGAGCAGCTTGGTGTTGTGACGAACCCTCAGACCCTCAACCACCCTGACGGCTTCTCTCTCAGGTGTAGCCAAGTCTCAGATGAGCTTTTTGGGGAGGGAGGGGGGGGGGGGATGGAGGGGTGAGGATCAAGTTTGAACTTCACACCTCACAAGTCAAAGTGTTTGACTCACATTGGGTTTGGTTTCTTAAAGGCATCTGGACTTGGAGTTACATTTTCAAACTTTCAAACTACTACTAAAGTAGTGAAACTTTGCCCCTGGGGCAGCTGTGGATGAGAGGTGAGAGGAGCTGCCCTCCGACCAGAGGTTCAGAGGTTCAGCTCCCACCTTACTCACCGTTAATGCTGAGTGTCCCAGGGTAAGATACAGGAGTCCACATTGTCACATGGATAAACAAATTAAAAAAACGTGCTGTAAATCGATGCACTGAATGAATGAATGTTTGTGTGACTGGGTGAAAGTAAAAGCATCGAGGGGTCATTAAGACCTAATAAAAAACAGACCATGTACTGTTGAACTAACATCTGCATGTACAGTTTACACTTTGGTCGTTCTGTCCCCTCTGACTGAGATATATTTCCGTATTTCCTCTTCATTGTCGCGTCTGTAGAACCGATGCACAACAGTCAGAAAACAACAACAACCAGCGGAGGGAAGTGTGGAATCCACTGATAGAGGAGGTCTTGTTTTTATTGTGATTCCTTTGTCTCACCGTCTGCGTTTTAATGTTATCAAATGTTGGGATGAATATAAACAGGATGAACCCTTTTTTTTATTTCACTGACTTTAACATGGCAAGATAGCACATTGATTGAGGGCTGCTCTCTGAGTTTCTAGTTGTTTTGTTGCCTCAGTCAACACCTTTATTAATACTTAACTGACTCACGAGGCGTAAAAGAGCCCTCAACTTAAAGGTGCAGTGTGTAAGATTTGGTGACATCTAGAGGTGAGGTTGAAAGTCGCATCCATCACCTCACCCTCACCCTTCTGTGCCTGCAGTTGTCATTAAAACTCAAAAGATGTTTAGAACGTCCACTTTTACTCCTGTAAAAACATGGCAGCCTCCAAGGAGAGGACCCGCCCTCCTCATGGAAATATGCAATAATGGGCTCATCTAAGGGTGATACATAAATGTTTAGTTGCTTATAAATAAATGAAAATGTCAGCATGTAATTGTTTTGTAACATGTTTTCATAAATGACGAAAATGACCGAAATCTTACGCACTGCACCTTTAATAAAAGAGTGATTGTTTGCACCGAGGGATGTCATCGTTAAAGCATATATACTTCTCAGAAAGGACCTCAGAGTCGTCCGAGTCCTCGAGGGATCCCGTGATACGTTCTCCAGGAAGAAAGGGCGAAGACATTATAGATGTCAAAACACAAAGTCCGTGGTGGAGAGAAACGGCCAAGGTTCTTAGCTCAATGATTTGACATTTATCTTCCTGTAGATGTTGTTTCTCTTCCAGGGGGTTGCGCTGGGTTACAGTGATCGCACAGAGGCCTTCACGAGTCAAAGTGGCCGTTTGAGCAAACGGCCACTGAGCCGCGACTTCACAGGTAGATACGAGCCGAATGCAGGGAGAGGGGACGTATTGATCGGACTCTGTAAAAACTTCAGCCTCAGGAATTGTCGCGGGGTAAACAAGCAGGTGTTTTGTCTGTCAGCTGATCCAAGGACAGCGAGGGGGAAGGGAGGGAGATAACGAAGAGAACAGATTGGATTAACGACGGCCTTCTGCAGCGCCGTAACCTGTGGCCTTTGGATTGAGGCGAGGGGTGGGATGACGAACCAGCATTAAAAAAAAAAAGGAAAAGAAGGAGCCTGAATCTTTTCAAAGCCTTAAAGGTGCAGCGTGTACGATTTGGTGACACCTAGTGGTGAAGTTGCACGTCGTATCCGTCACTCACCCTTCGCCGTCCGAGCATGCCGGGAAAAGCTACGGTAGCCCTCAGTTGTCAGTTAACCTCAAAAGAATGTCCACTCTGGGCCAATGTAAAAACATGGCGGCCCACACGGAGAGGACCCACTGCAGGAGGGGCACCCCTCATGTAAATACACATTAATGGGCTCATTTAAGGGTCGTCACAATTAACAACACATTCAGATGATTCTGAAAATGTTAGAATGTAATTGTTTTGTCTTTTTTTTTTTCTACCGATCGAGGTGAGAAAAATGACTGGCATGCATGTGCCACCTTTATATTCATATGGTCCTGTTTATTTTTGGTCCCATTAACGTTCACACCACAACTGAAAGAGGGGAAAGGGGCGTGGCCACCACCAGCCACTCAGTGCCCCTCTTATCTGACTGCACGCGAGCAAGGTGGGGTCCAATCAGGGTCCCTCTTTACCCCTACTTCCTGTTTTTCCTGTCGGGATGTCCCGTCACCTTAGTGACCCAGTGGCACATGCGGTCTTTCAGTACCACCGTCTGCCCCCCTCCACCCTTCAAAGGAGGCAACAGGCCTCAGGAAATTAGTTTAAGGTCTCTGAGAGGGAATCGGTCCATTTCCCAGTGGCCACTCATGAGAACAATGGCCAACTGCCAACTCCACACTGGTGACGTGTTTTCCTGCCTGTAGACTGGGTGGATTTTGGGGAACTGAAACAAGTGGTTATGAGCAGAGACATTTAAAATGTAACAGGTTAACGACGATCCACAACATTAAAAATCCCGATGAGCCGCAAGGATTCGTTTTATTGTGAAAAGCCACGACAGCATTGTTTTTTAGATGTAAGCCAGACACATATTCAATTAGGAACACACTCGTTTCGTTGCAATGATTGTCTTTTCACCATTCAGCCTCCAAAAGTGGAGGAGACCAGTTTGTGTGATTGGTTTAAAGGTGCAGTGTGTACAATTTGGTCAAGTTGTAATAAGAAGTTAGAAGTGACAAAAAATGACCAAAATCGTACACACTGCACCTTTAATTCAGAACTGAACTCGGGCTTGACTTCAGAGACTGAGGCTGGGTTCAGCTCGGGTCCAGTACGGAGTTTTGCAGGTGCAGGACAGTAGATGCAGGTTTATAAATATGAACTCACGGACGAGTCCTGCAGACGCACCACATGTCCAATCATGACCCCAAACAAATGAAACTTTCCACCATGAGACTCTATTGGCATCAGATATACACAGAGTCCATTTTGTGTCTCCTCTGTCAACACATATTGTGGCCATATGCCTGGAGTCTGTTTTTTTTGGAATCAGGTAGAATTGGCCTTAAACATCCTCTGTCAGTGACTGAGAATAAAGGAAGTCAAAAGACTGTTGACTGTCAAATATTAGACTGAACTGACATGTGCTGGCCACACCACTCTTGAAATTCCGTGTGTTTTTGCGAATTGTATTTTTCTCATGGATTTAAAGGTGCAGTGTGTACGATTTCGGTCATTTTTGTCTCTTGTAAAAAATGTTACAAAACAATTACACACTGACATTTTCAGGAATGTATCATCACCTACATGTTTTGTTTTTTTTCTCCATTACCCTTAAGTGAACCCATGAATGTATATTTACATGAGGAGTGGGTCCTTTCTGTGGGGGCCGCCATGTTTTTACAGTGGCTTAGAGTGGACATACTACACATCTTTTGAGTTTGAGTGACAACTGAAGTCGACCACAGGTTCTCCTGCATGTTCAGAGCGGTGAGGGTGAGGTGATGGATACCACATGCAACATCACCTCTAGATGTCACCAAATCTTACACACTGCACCTTTAATCGTTTTATTTTCGCACTGCTCCGCACTTTCAGTGTCACGTCCTGTTTTGTTCCACAATGTGTTTTACACTGATGCAGGTAAATCAGCAATTGATTGTTTTCCATTGAAAATTGTTGGTTTAGTTCGTATAACACAACGCGCACCGTTAGCATGTCAGCAATGCAGTTTATGATGCTAACTTCAGTATGAACATGTCGTTTGTATCTACTGATGCGTTGATTTGTTGAAAACAGTGAGTTTTACATCGATGGAGGAGCCGACAGAGATGAGTTCTTGTGAGGAACAGTGCGTAAGTCTTTCTTAAGACTTCCTTTAAACTCATCGGTGCACTAACGGACGTTTACCATTATTTTGTTCACACTGATTTGGAGGCATGATGAGAGATGTCTCTCCTGGGATCGCATCAAAGGTCAGAGGATGCTTGTTGGTGCATGTGTGTGTGTATATGCATGTGTGTGTGATCTCTGTCGGATTGAGTTAAAGGTCAGGACTGAACCACGGGGAGACGCACGTCCCAACCACTCCCCCCCCCCTCCCCCCTTCACCCAAACACCCACCCACCCTCGTATTCGTCCACACCCCTGTACCGAGTCGCCCTTTCATTCACAACAGGGTTAATGAGATCTGTCACCACCTCGCCCTGCGTTTATTATGAGTGAGCTCTTTCCTGTGTCAGGTAAAAATAATCAAGCTGCTCCACAGACACATTTGGCCGGGGGGGGGGGGGGGGCTCAAACGGGGGGGGGCTCCAAAGATGGCCGCCGCCTCGGTTATACTGCCGACTCTCTAGGGGGAGCGTGTTTGCTGGGGAACAGAGAGGAAGTGACTCGGTCATGAGGAAGGCTGCCGTCGCCTCCTCATCCTCTCATCTCACCTGCTGCGCATATACACACTGAAAATACAGTGGAGTTGTGTTTTGTTTTTTTAAAGTCTGGACCCACTCGAAAGAGCAGTGATTGTCTGAAACATTTGAAAGACAGATATTCTTTCAGATCAAACTACATGGAACATGCACATGATGAGCACTCCAGCTGATGTGTGATGATAAATGTCACATTCCTGTCTCCAGGCATCGGATGTTGGCGCAGTGGAACTTTGTTCTGTGGCTCTCAGAGCGAACATGATATTTTTAAAACATAGTATTGTCCTATATTTTCTATTCTAACTTCTTCATGGACAGAGGACTTGAGTTTCCTGTCATGAAAAGTCTGTTGACTTTGCTAAATACTACAATATTCCTTAAAAGACAAGCTGCTGCTCGATTCTTTAATCCATTCGTTCAAAGTTGCAGTGTGTATGATTGTGTGATACCCAGAGATGATGGGGCACATTGAGTCGATACCAGGGGGCGGGGCAAAGAGTTCATCTGCCCCATCTATTGTTATTTATTCATGTCAAACATCACAAATGAAGCACTTTTTTTTTGTTTGTTAAACTTTAAACTTAATCCGAAAGGTGCAGGGTGTAAGGTTTCATTCAATTTTGTAACTTCTTCTGCTTCCCTTAAATAAGGAGCGGATCCTCTCTTCGGGGGCCGCCATGTTTTTGCACTCGCTTCGAGTGGACGCAGCGAACATCTTTTGAGTTTGAATGACAGCTGAAGTCGACCACAGGTTCTCCTTCATGCTCAGAAGGGTGAGGGTGAGGTGATGGATACAACATGCAACTCTCCCACCAGATGTCACCAAAATGTTGCACGCTGCACCTTTAACACACTGCAACTTACAGACCCACACATACAGACACACATATGTCCATAAACTTAATCCGAAAGGTGCAGGGTGTAAGGTTTCATTCAATTTTGTAACTTCTTCTGCTTCCCTTAAATAAGGAGCGGATCCTCTCTTCGGGGGCCGCCATGTTTTTGCATTCGCTTCGAGTGGACGCAGCGAACATCTTTCGAGTTTGAATGACAGCTGAAGTCGACCACAGGTTCTCCTTCATGCTCATGAGGGTGAGGGTGAGGGGATGGATACAACAAGCAACTCTACCACCAGATGTCACCAAAATGTTGCACGCTGCACCTTTAACACACTGCAACTTTAACGCTAAAAAAACAAAACAAATCCATCCACTAATGCATAGTTTGAAGCTGTGATTAGGATCGAGAAGTGTATATTTCATATGTTCCCTTCAATGTATATACAGTAAGTAAACTACCTTACCATGTGCATATCTGCCCATTCTAGCTACTTTCACTCACCCCCTTTTGCGCTGACTCATGTTTTAACACTGGCCCTGTGCGTAAAAGGCGTCTCAACCTTTCAGTCCTGGTTTGTGACCTTCGCTGTCGAGTGTGGGGCAGATTGATGCCTGACATCAGCATGTAATGGGGCGAATGAGGTGAATGACGGTGCGTCATGAGCAGGGTCAGATGTGAGAGTGTCTCATTCCATCGCCTTTCTTTTCTCCTGCTTTTGAAACTTTAAATTTCCCTTCCAGTAACTGTCCCCCGACCACAGCGCCGTGTTTGGGTCTGATTTCATTTCCCGCTCGATTTTTTCCAGCCGTGGACTTTGTGTCTCTCTGACTTGGGGCCAAAACCTTCGTCATGCTGAGATGGCAAACGTATACCTTTCAACTCTCAGTGCTGCCCTCTCTGCCCCTGTTTCACACCCTCCTCTGCCTGGAAGGCTCCTTGACCAAACACACATGCATAAACATTGTATCACACACACGCACACACACACACACACACACACACACACACACACACACACGCACACACGTGCAAACACGCAGACCACTGCAAAATCAAGTCAGTAAATGCGCACAAGCATTTGCACCAGCCCTCACACACGCACGCACACACTCCTACACACACACACACACACACACAACACAGGAGCTGTTTATCCCAAAGGGGGCAGAGAAGTAGGACCACGTAGGCCAATGTCAGTGTTACCAGAGGCAAAATATTTTCATTCGGAGGGTATCTGTTCGTGTCAACAATCTGATAGGGTGCTGCGCCAGAGATAGGCAGTTCCCATGAGGCCCGTGGCCTTGCCAGCGCCGGGGAAGGGGGTGGGTGGAGGGTTGGGGTATAGTTTGGGAAGTATCGGGATGAGGAGGAGGAGGAGGAGGAGGGGGAGGGGGGTGGGGGGGCTTTGGGATTGGTTGTTCCCAGATATCAGGAACATGGTGAGCGTCAACACCTCCAAAGGGACAGATAGAGTGAGGTCAGGACGTGACTGACAAGCGATTGCCACTATGATGCAGGTACTGGGGCAGCTGCGCCGCTCCGACATGCGTTTGAGCCCTGCTACCCCCCCCCCCCCCCCCCCCCCCCCCCGTTTTTCCCTTTATTTGCCCGGGGCTGGAGATGTGACCCCTGAGAATTCCGCAACCACCTCAAAACGACATCAACGCCAAGGCTCATCATATGACTTGTAGATGAATTTGCGCTGTTGGGTCTCAAACTTTCACTCCAGCGACAAAACAAATCCCATAAATCCCGACTGCAAATGTAAGAGCTCTCAAAACAGGTTCCAGCTCTGTTGAGTTGTCGGAAACTTTCTTTGTTGATACGATTGCATCACATTTCTGCCGAGTCATGGTTGTGAGTCTTCAGTTCCACCACATCCTATAGTTTTTTTTGTTTTTCTTCGTATGAGTGGATCCACATATGGTGACGGAGCAGGCCACTGCAGTTCACACCGTCATGTCCGGGAAACCTGTTTGATACGACTTTTTCACTCGGACATCTTGCGTCATTTTGTTGGAAATAAGAAAATGTTTAAAGGTGCAGTGTGTAACATTTCGGTCAATTATTGTCACTTCTGTCCGAATTATAATTACGAAACATATCTAAATAACTCTACGTAACAATATACAGATATTTTACTAATGTACCATCACCTCAGTGCATGACTTGCTTTTACATGACCCTAAATTGAGCTGTTTAATGTATATTTACATCCCTGTGGGGTCCGCCATGTTTTTATAATAGCCAAAAGTGGATTTACTAAACATGTTTCGAGCTTTAATGACACCCGAGGGCTACCATAGTTCCTCCTGCAGGCTCGGATGGGGGGGGGGGGGGGGTGGGGGTGATGGATACAACATGTAACTTCACCGGTAGATGTCACCAAATCTTACACACTGTACCTTTAAAAGTGCATTGTGTGAAAACAAAGAAGACACCACCAGTCCATTATTTTTCTCCTCAACAGATTATCTGTTGACTATTGTCATTCATTTCTCTCTCAAACATTTAGTAAGTGTTCATAAAAGTTTTCAAAAATGATAAGGTTTGATTTGATATTATTTTCACCCAATGCAAAACCAACACAGGACAATATTTGTGTTAATACAAATGAGTTGTAACTGAAAATAGACAACCTTCGTCAATCCAGCCTTTGTGACATAACACGACTTTCTCGTAATAAATGTCAGTCAGTGGTGAGTTGAAATGGGACGTACTCGGACATTTCACGAAGAAATATTTTTTATTTTCAGACAGATCAGGTGGAAATATTGTTTTTCCGCTCCACTGATATGCTTCCTTTGTTTTTCTGTCCGTCTGTAATTGTGTTTTGCTTCCATTTATTTGTTTTTATTCGATATGACTATCTCTACGTGACCTTCAGAGCTGCATGTTTTCCTTCTTTCTAAATTCTTCTGCTGCTCCACTCTGTTATTTCGGTGATATCCTCTGTTAGAGCGCGCATATAAAACTAGAAAATTGCATTTCCAGGAGGAAATGCATGTGAATGCTGATGTGTTAAACGCCATCCCAAGAATGGTTAAAGTCTGTTGGACGCTCTGATGTAAACTGAAAAGGTTGAAGCGAACGCTGAAGAAAATAGAAGCTGAAAAAAATGTAAAGGTTGAAGAAACTAAAAGCTGAAGAAAATAGAAACTCAAAATAGTTGAAAACAAAAGCTGAAGAAACCACAAGATGCAGAAATGATAAGCTGAAAACCCGGTCAGTTGAATAATAATAAGTTAAATAGTAGTTAAGAGTAGCTGAATAATATTTGAATGGAGAAAATATGTTGAAATGGTTCGATATAAGTTGAAAATGAGCAAAGT
>JAFBJT010109520.1:28786-65290 GCA_016785325.1 Chascanopsetta lugubris
CCCCGTACCTCTCTCTCTCTCTCTCTCTCTCTCTCTCTCTCTCTTCCTCCCTCTCTCGCCCTGTCTCCGTAGAGCTGCATGTGTGAATTCTCTAAATATGGAGCTTCCAAATGTATCTCCTTCAGCACAGGAACCTCTCTCCTTCTCCCCGCTGCTGATGAACATCAAGGAGCCTGAACAAAGGAACATCTATTTTGAAAGGAAAGGAGAAAATGCCATCCCATCATTCACTGAACGGTTCAAATCAATTAGGGAACAAAGTGTCACAGAATGTGACATTCCTCAACTTACTCAGTTGCCTTAATCAGCAGTTGTTAATGTGAATGCTTGACCCGAAGCCGATGCCTGACCCCGCCTACTTCCTGGTCCATCCAAAAAAGGGCACAGGTAGAGGTGCGGTGGGCCCATGGTTCTGTTGCAGCATCAACAGAACGTGGCAGGTCGGCCCCATACCGTTTATTTTAACATGGGAGTCTATGGGGGGGGGGGATTGACTCGCTCTTGGAGCCAGCCTCTGGTGGCCACCCTGTGAACTGCAGGTTTTGGTAAAGAGCTCCGATGTGCAGCCCACAAACAAACAACCTGCCTGTGTTCTCTCTCTTTCTCCCTCATGTGCACTTCAGCTCATGCCAGAGTCGGGTTGCCATAGTTACGCATGCCCTCCGGCTGAGTTGGAGCCCCAGCAAACATTATTGGTAAATTTCCTTCATGTGGTTTTAATCAGCAAACTTTGCTTATTAAAAAAACTTGTTTGTTTTTAAAAAAACGAACGGCAGTTAGTCACCTCCATCAGTTCATCCCTTCCAAAGTGAAACCAAAGTGATGATGAAATCATAAACGAACCGATGGAGAAGATGGAAAATAAAGTGCTGCAGCACAGGCAGGGTAAAACAGGAGCGCGCTCTAATTAATTTCTCATCCCTGTTAATTCATCAGGGCCTTGTTAGAGGGACCCAGGCAAACAATAGCCCGTTAATCCTGAGAGAAACCTGGCAGCTGCTACCACAAGAAATCCATGAATTGATTCGGGAGCCGTGGCTTTGTTGTGACAGTGTTTTGCCGTTTCGGGAGAATTCGCTGTGCAAATGCCACCCAACCTAAGTGACAGGTGTGTCGAGCAGTTAGAGCCCCGGTCCCCATAATGAAACACCAATTAAAGCCCCAACCAGGATCAACATAAGCTAGAAATTAAACCCGCTCAAGTGTGTGCAGGTGCGAGCGGGCGGCTGGTATTTGTTGGATTCAAATTGACCCGGAGGATTCGAGTGGATAAAGAATAACAACGCGGGCGCAGAGACGAGGGGGTTCCGCGCGTGCGTGTCGATGATGAGGTTCATACCAGGACACTGCTGGGTCTGTTTATCCTGTCGCCTTTGAAGACTCAAAACTGTGGAAAGTTTAAAAAGTTCATGGTTCAAATTGCAACATGGAGCTATATATATATGTATGTGCTGTATATAACTGCCGTTTCGCCTCGATTCAGTCGTTCCAAAATAAAGTCTCTGATGGCCAATGGTGCCAAACACCAGTGCACAGCCAGAGACAGACACAGCTGCACAGGGTAGTTGCGCACTGCGTTGACGCCACAAACAAACAGAGGGATGGTTGTCGGGTCTCTCGTGTGTCTGGGACTGACTGCTTTGCCTCACAGGTTGGACTCACCTTGCTCGACGGCACTACGAGAGCAAGTCAACAATCGACAACACGGCAGCGTTTACAACGCTGAAGAGAGAAGACGGCGACCGATAGGAAGTTACTGGTGTATCAACAGTTTGGATCCAAAAGAGCGGTAGTGTCATGGGTATTGTCAGTAGTAGTGTCCACAATATTAATTAGAATTCCTATACATTATTCATGGGAACACGTGATTATACGCACGCAGTCTATTCATCATAAATCCACAGTGATCCATGATGGGGCTGCAGCAGCCATAAAGCAGAGGGGCTCTGGGGAAGTGAAGTCAGTAACGTGTATTGACGAGACATGAAAGTGATGAAGAGGAGGACGAGGAGGAAGCAGAAGCTCCATGCGTCCCCTGGCGATCTGGATCCATTACCAGCGGTCTAACAACGAGCAGCGCCACGGAACTGTGTCCGATCTCCACTGTATCGATCGGGCGATGAGCTTGTCGGTTTCCAACAATAACAATCAATTGTTAAGAATCCTGGACTTGAATTCGTTGGTTTAATCCGAAACACTGTGAACGGATGAATGAGGCGAGGGTGACGGACAGGTTTCCGAACGCCACTGGCGATCTGGATCCATTACCAGCGGTCTAACAACGAGCAGCGCCACGGAACTGTGTCAGATCTCCACTGCATCGATCGGGCGATGAGCTTGTCGGTTTCCAACAATAACAATCAATTGTTAAGAATCCTGGACTTGAATTCGTTGGTTTAATCCGAAACACTGTGAACGGATGAATGAGGCGAGGGTGACGGACAGGTTTCCGAACGCCACACCTTGGCAGCTGCACGGCCTCAGAGGAGCCGCTTCCATTTCAGCGCTGTCGCCGGTTCCAGTGAAGCCGCGGCCGTTCGGGCGGCTGCTGTCAGAGCAGCGCGCCTCCTGCTGCTCAGAGCGCGCACTGCCCACTGTGCAGAGGAAGGCGGGGCCCGCTGAACCAATTAGGGGAGTAATTGGTTGTGAAAAGGGCGAAGAAGAAAAACGTGATGGAAGGCAGATCAGTGCTGGTCAATACTCCACTGAGCTCTGTTCTGTTCCCCCACACAGTCTATTGATGTTGGGAAGGTCAGCCGTGGTCCACCAGTCATGTGATCACTCCTTCACACACACACACACACACAGGCACGAATTTGTATTTCTATCTTAGTGAGAACACCGGCACGATGCATTCCTTTTCCCCTTACCCTAAAACTGAACGCCTAATCTTAACTCCGAGATGGGTGGTATGGATGCTCTCTGTATGGAGGAGGTCTAACCCCAGCTCCGAAGCAGAGGGGGCGCTCTTTGCCACATAATCGGCTTCTCATCGGCAGCTGATTTCAACTCTACTTCCTGTTCGAGCAGAGTGTGATCTCTAATAGAACGGGACTACATCAGCCAATCGCACGAGACTTGACTGAATGCTCGATGAGCTAGACAGTACTACGGGAGTTTTCTGAACCTGTTGGTGACACCAATGAAAGTGCATGAGCCCCACAACGAGTATGACAGGTCTGACCGTTATTCCAGATGCTCACAGATGCTCAGTCTCAGATTTTTCCCCCGGAAACACGTGAAGACGGAGTCCAGCGAGGGATTGCAATGTCAAACCCCTCTCTCTCTGTAGCCCCGCCTCCTCTCTGTAATCCGTGTGGAAGTGCAATTGCGCAGAGAGAAGAGCGTCTGCATGAGGACGTCTCCTTCAGTGACAGCCTTTACTGAACCTGTGCTGTGTAACAAAGCTTCCTGTCCTCAGGTGGAATGCTTTTGGACTGTGTCCTTCCTCGTGACAAAGCCTGGGAGTCAGTCTGCTCCCACTCCCCCGCCCCCCCACCCCCACCCCCACCCCCCACCCCTTCTCCTTTCAGCCCATTTCCCTTTTGCGTTTCACCCCTAAACAGCCGGTCAGAGATACTTTGAAGTGGAGGCAAAGGCAAATATGAAAAGAGTGAGTGTCCTCCACGACGAGGTGCCCTTTCATTGCGCCCGTTCCCCAGTCCCGCCTCGCCTCGCCTCGGGCCTGCACGGCGCTCTACCTCCAGTTGCTGGCTCGGCAGCCTGGCACGTCCAGGAGACACAGATTATTTTACAAGGCTTTGAAGAGGGTGCGCGTGTGAGGAGGACCAGACCGGAGACACGTCCCTCATTCCCAGTGTGCCACCATGGCATAAATACCAATGTGGCTGCAAAGAATTGAAAGGCTCACCATTCAAAACACGCCCCCACTCACTGTCAGAGAGACTGTGGATCGACTAATGTGACCACAGTTGAACAAGAGGTCAAAGGCGACTGTGCACAGCTGAACATCGTCCAACTCATAGGTGTCAAATTTGGCCCGCGTTGTTATTATATTTGGCCCGCGAGACAATACCAAATGACTACTAGAACTGGCCCCTGGTATTATACAGCACATTCACCGCTAATACTACAAATCCCATAATGCCCTGCTGTTGTTTTGGCGCGTCAATTACAACAGCACCCAGAAACGCCCTCTCCTCTGTGAGAGTAGTCATAGCGATTTCACGTCACCATGCTACCCCTTTCAAGAAATGGCGAAAAGAAAGGCAAGTGGGGAGGTACAATATCTGTTTACATATGTAAAAGACAGACCTGTTTGTCTTGTTTGTGGAGTCAACGTGGCAAATAGAAAAGAGGCATACGATTTTTATTTAAAATGTATTCAATAAATGAATGCCATTTTTGTGTCTCCACTATTAAGTTATATATTGTATAATAATAAGCATTGCTTGGTTCATATTCAATGTTAAAGCAAAATTTGTTTGGGTTCATATTAGAAGGTTCATTTGTTCAATGTTGGCCCGCGACTTTGTTCAGGTTTTAAATTTTGGCCCACTGTGTATTTGAGTTTGACACCCCTGGTCTAACTCATTCACTGTGGGGAACATCACTTATATTCCGACGACAGTGTAAAGGGCCATGGAGAGATCAACAGAAGTCCCACACCGTGTTTGTGTGGATAATATGTTGTACCACTTTTCTACCACTAGAGTAAACATGGAGCCCCATTAGCACCCCACTTGCCTCTCATCTATAATGCAAAACAATCACACACAAAATGAGTCACAGGTGTAAATGGGGCCAGTGATGCAAGAGATCATATAGGTACTCTAACAGTTATGATGGTCTGAGGCAAAGCGTAACCAAACTACCTGCTGTTCAGCCCATTTGGTCCATTAGCTGGTGTATCCGAAGCCACTTCCCTTTTACTTAAAGGACCACTGGACTGTGCATGGAGTGAATTTTAAAACACCTGCTTTGATTCATGACGTGAACCGAAAAAGCACCTTTCACAGTGGATCAAATACCTTCAGAAGTATCTCTTACATCAAATGAGTGTGTGCAGACGAGCACTGTACTGAGGAGCATTCACAGGCTTCCTTCAAAGTGGGATGCAAATCACCCACAGACTTTCAAGTGGATACATGAAGAATATTTTACAAATCCAACATTTCACACTTCTTGTGGCAAAATGAAGTTTGGGATATGAGGAATAGGCCGTGTCCTTGTTCGACTTATTTTCATAATACCACATCTTGCTGGAGATAAATAGAACTATGTCAAAATGACAAATGATCCCTCGAACGATGTAGAGATGATACGAAAACACGTCCACTGGAGGCGAATGAAAAAGCTTCACTCTTCAGGTGCATGTTTAAGTGCATTTAATAGAGACAAAACAACAGGGGCCGACTTAAGCTTAGTGACAATCAGCTAAACGACACATAAAAGAGGGAATAAACATAAATAAAAGAAAAAGGGTATAAAATGTATTCAATAAGAATAAATATGTACACTGAGGCAGCATCCCTTCTTAGAGACATTGACGAAGACGCACTGTAATTATCTTTTCAAGCATGGACGGCTGAACAGGAAATAAGAGCTTAAACACTTTTATTCTCCTCAACCAAATGTCTTCAATGTTAAAATCAAAACTTTAAAACGGCTGGTGTCCACATTAGGTTTTCAATAAGAACGTGTTAATCACAATGTTTTAATAAACGGAGAGTTTAAGCCTACAAGTTAACATAAAAGGTCTATTAAAATGTCAGTTTATTAAAAGAGCCTTGGCACAGAGGAGGGAGAGCGGTTAGAAAGAACTCAACATCTAAAACTAAATGTAGATTTACTTCAACAAAGCTCTATCAAATAAAACCAGTGAGTAGGAGGCATCCGTTTCAAACACAGGATGAGGCACTTAAACGTCCATTAGTGTAAATACTTCACTGAACAACGTATGTACACGGAATGAGGCAAATGTCAAAATAATCAAAAACAAAATGCAGATCATCCTTCATTTCTACGCGAGTCTGAAGCACATGGCTGTGGCCTTGAGTGTTGGTGTGGTACCGTTCCAGTTAGCTCCTGAGGATACAATCTTCATTTCATAACAGAACCTGGTTTCCGCTAAATACAACGTATGATAGGTTTGAGGTTGATGAACAACTGCTTTATTGTTCCAACCTTACTTGGTCATGCTCCTGCCAGGAAGCCCTGTGATCGGCAGCTGGACGACCCTGATACAACCACATATCAGAGCTACGTCCAAAAGCATCAGTGCAGTTTGTTTCTCAGGATGTGGCTGGATCCCCTGGTATGGACAAGTACTCCTCTACCATACTATACCTGTAGGATGGCGAAAAAGATGGCTGCACCTGAACTGGTGATCCCCTGTTGCCGTCACTCAGATCAGGTGTGTGGTTGACCGACTGAATGTGTGGTACTTCCTCTCAAACATGGAGGGCAGATGGACCATGGAGGGGGAGTGATGTGCCTGGAAGGAGAGGAGGGCAAGGGGTAAGTAAATGAGACAAATGAGATGATAAACATATAACACCCGACAGTGTTGTTAAAGGATGAGTGCAGAAGTGTATTTTTGACCATTCTCCTCAATGATAATAAGGCTGCATTCAAGTTAATTACCAAGATACAGATATGTTGTTACATCTCAACAGTTCAATGTGGCAAAATATGAGCAGTCAGATAATTACGAGTGTCAAACTGTCCAATTTAAATTGGCTTGAACGCAAACCAAAATTTCACATGACATTCACATGACAATCTATCTATTGAATTAGTGTCTATCTGAAGAAACCAGTGCATTCAGGTCAGCCCCGCGTGCACCGGTGACATCAGTCAGAGAGATACAACTCCTGGAGAAGATGGCCAAATGTACCCTGTTGAGGATGTTGTGCATCCACACATGACGGCACAAACCTCACCATCATTTCTACAATAGGCAGAGCACAGCAGATCAACAGAGGAGAGGCCAACATTCAACAGCCCAGTGACGCGAATGGTGAGTAATGACACATGAAAAACAAAATCACACCCCGCTGAGTGTGAACATTTCATCACGCCACAAATGGGCAACTTTGAAATAGCTGTGGTGGTTGTTCATTTACATTTGCCTACATAACGAGATTAAAGAGTTTGGCTACACCTGACTGACTGCTCATATCTTTGGCGCCATGTTTCCATATCTTAGCAACAACTTTGGTCAGGACGGTGTTATGAAGACAGAAAGCCCAAATGAACCAGAGTGAAGAGGGTTTGATCAGTAGGAAATAGATTGTGCACATTGGTAAATGACACCCAGTCATTTAAAGGAGGATGTAGTGCTGCAAGAAGAGAGCGTGAGAGTGGTCATGTTAATGAAGTTTTCTACTCAGCCATTCGTCTCTGCTCAATGCCCCGAGATCCCAACTCCCTCTTAAAAGCCTGTCCGATGACAACGCCACGCGAGTAATGAACGTATCGCTGTTTTGATCAGTACTAGCTGAGTCATAACTTGAGAGTGCACAACACAAACATCCCGACCATCACCTTTTTACCCTCGAGAGTAAACCTTGACACTCGGCTGATGGAGGAAAAAACCTGTTTTTCCAACACTGTTGCACTTTGACAAAAAACAACACACCAACAAACATGCATGGTGTTCTCCATGAGTCATCAGTCTCTTTCCTTCACTCCATATCAGCTGTTGAATAGCAGCTTTGGTTATGTGTTGTTAAGTGGAGGTGGTGAGCTTCATAGGCAGAGGATGGGGCATATGGGCAACAGGCTGATTCACTGAGTTTTGGAGTTTAAATGATCTCTGTCTACACGAGTGATTTTGAGTCTATAATTACGATCCCAATCCATCCTAACATGCAGAGAAGGAGATCCTACTTCAGGGGACCACTGGGCAGGAAACATTTTTGGTGGTTAGTTGCACAATTGCCGCACATTGTTCAAATAATGGCTCACATCCTCAAAGTGTAAGCAGTTCTATCACTGTCAAACACCAAATGTAACTGCAAAAGCATTACGTTTAATAATCAGCATGGGATTTAATTCTCAAGCATATTCATTTGAAGTTTCATCTCGTTTAATGAGGAACAGAGACAGATTAGCACATTAACAAACCTCAGTCTGTTTTGTGAATGATCTGAATACTTAAAAGCACATTGGTATGCAGGATAAGAGACCTGGCACCTCTAAAGTGGTGGCAGGTTGCAATGAACAGGCTTGTGTATGGTTCATTATGAGATGATTCATCTCCAAAGATGCAGCACTATTATTTAATTATATCTAAACGTATTTGTTATGAATGAAGTGATCTCAGACGGCGACTGTGAAGTGCTCAAATGGCTGAGGTGAAAACAGGAAGTCACAGTGCAGACTATCTCACACGTCACATGTGGTTAAAGTGGAGGACAGGTGACCTGCCATCAGACACAACAGCTCAGATGAATCCAGCCCAGCTCCATGAATACATTGACATTTTCATTCGAGTGAGCTGCTTTTTGTAAACAAGCCAAAACACACAAAGAGCACAGTATCCAAAATTAAAGGCATGCCTTGACATTTGGGGTTTTACTCCCGGTATTTTCTTCAGCTGCTATTACATTAGTCATTCAGGCTGTTTTTCATAGAACTAATTAGACTGGAACAAAGATCTTTAAACGCCAACTTAAACCTATTAGCACCTGTTCGCTTGAGTGATTAACAGTCAAAACAGCACTTTAGAGTGGCAAGATGTGCTTGTTCTCGGCAGTGTGAAGGGAATTAAATATTTAAAATGTGACGGCATGCCTTTATCGAAGCCGTTTCCCCGGGCACAAGGAAAGCAGGCACCCGCTTGGACGTAGCGCCTTTATGTTCCATCTTTGTCACACACTCTTTCATACAGCCCACGATTAAAAGCAGCCACCATGTGAATTTTCATAGCCACCACCAGTGAGTGAACTGGGCAATTCAGAGCAACCAAGCCATTCCAAATCAACCCCTGAAGCCCTCTGTCCTTAATATACATGCTAATGTCGAGAAGGGAGGAGTATTAAGCCAGATTTATGGTTGTGCATAGCATCCACACAGAGATTAGACCATACCCTTTCGCATCTCCCCTAAACCATTGTGTGTATTTATGGTTATGTTCTGGTGTTAATGTGTTCTATGGCAACTAGACCACCGATCCACTTATTGGTGTTGTCAAGACTACACTGCCACTGTGCTGAATCTGTTCCAATGTCGACATGTTTTGTTTTAATAGAGGCTCAGCTAACTTCCAAAAAATAGATTGTCGATGCTGGAGCGTCTAAATGTCAAGAGAAATACTTCCTTTATTTAAAGTTACTGCACTGAAGAGGAAGAGGCTGCCAGGTACACAACAAGGGGGAATAGGAAAGCCGAATCACAGCTGTTGCAGCCTGTGCTCCATGTGTCTATGCAAATATTACACTGTGAGAGACAAATGCAACCATAAACCAGGCTTTACACCAACACCTTTGGAATATATCTAACCTCCGTGCATCCAACCATCATGATTTAAGTTTCTTTTTTTGAGCAGAATCTTGTAAATCTTATCTATTGTTGTCACAGAGTCTCAGTTTCAAAGGAGTTGATTTGGGACAAAGGAAGCACTAGTGGTACAGGGGTGTTAAAGGATTAAAAAAAAAAAAATAGAATATGCAGCAGGTTTAGTAAGGATTTACATTGTGTATACCCTTAGATGAGACTAGACAACAATATTGTTTGCTCACGTCAGACTCCTCGATTGATTCTAGCAATGGTTTAGAGCAGAGTCTCCCTGCGATGGCTGGTCAGGACGGCCTTGTGTGGTTCCGATGGGACTTGAGAATCCCTGCATGACTCAGACCACATACCCCCTTTGAGATTAACAGGGTGAGGAGCCAGGGACCTAAACTGGGCCCCTAAGTGGTTTCTGGACACAAGCTGGCTGGACTTTGGCTGGGTGTTTTTGGGATGGAGCTGAGCAGAGTTTCGGTTGTTAGGAATGGAAATGGAGGTGGCGGAAGTGGCTGACTGCTGTGAACTGGGGAGGCTTGAATGACTCTTTGGTGGTTGGACTACCAGTGGGGCATGAAGAAGAGACTTGGGTTCATGGGCACTGGGCCTATATTTAGGGAGGGGACTGTGGTTGAGGTCTGGGGCGGTGCTGGGACCAGGGCTATGGGGAGGGTTTGGGGTTGGGCTGCAGGGGGTACGGATACTGACGGGGACCCTGGCTCTGATGGGAGGGTGGTCTAGAGAGTTTGAGCGCTGCACCACAGCACTGCTCTTGGCAGAATCATTCAAACTGAATGTAGAGGCAGAGCGAGACATCTAGAATAGAAGGGGAGACACATGTGGAGCAGATCTTTACACATCATGAAAGAAAACACAGGCAGGCAAAGAGAATTGACATGCAGATACAAAACAGAAGAAAAGAGAAATCTTCAGAACCTGAAACAAAAGACAGAAACACTTTATCTATAAAAAGGTAAAGAAGACAGAGTGGGAGGGAATGAACATTACGTCAAACAGAAAGACTTTTGGCTTTGAATATTCATGCAGAGTAAAAGCTGACACACTAGCAATAAAACAATTTTTTTTAAATCACATACCTGAATAAACCACAATCATAACCCAAATTAAACCCTGCACTACAGAGGTTTATAATTCAAATCATCACCTCTAAATCAGCGTATAATTATTATGGCCATTGTGTATAATTATTATCAATTTCCTGTAGTTCTATATGTCAGAGTGGATATAAGACTTAAGTTAATGGCTAATCTCCTGTTTAAACTTCAACTACATGAAAATGCATTTTTGTAAATTGAACAATTTAAACATTGCCCATTGGATAGTGATTAGAGAGGAAATTGCAAAATAAGACGAGCCTTGAAAAGAGCAGAAACAAGGTCCCAGCACATATCAGAACACAAGCCCATTTCCTTCTTTTTAATCAAGTGAGATCAAAGCCACTAACGCCAACTGAAAGCTGTTTCAGCACGGACTGATCACGAGATCAATTGGCTGTTTCTCAGCGGAAGGAGAAAAGTGAAGGGATTAGGAAGAAACACACTGAGACAACATCAAATATTGTCATGATGCTGACATGAAGGAGACAAACTGATATCTTGATTAGTATAAATATTAATATAAGAAATAAACCAAAGAAGTGACAATCTTTCAACCACAAAAGTAACTGAAACAACATTGTGTCATCTTTACTGTTTGCCATTCACTGTGAATGAGAGGTATTATATTAAATCTTATTGCAAAAACACCTCCAATAAAGTACTGGAGATGCCCTGACCGAGACAAACAGAACAGAGACACAATAAGAGAACATGGCTGCACCCGCAGTGCTGCTCAGGGTATCGTCCCACTAACACACCCACAACGATTCATTTATGAAGAGACTTACAGCTAGTGTGGAACTGCTGTTGATACGGGTCTCATAACCCATAACCAGCCTCTGGGTTTTCTCATCTGGCGTGCTGTTGGCCATGAACGCCCTCTGGATCACACGCTTCGGGGTCTTGGTAAATGAAAAGGCCCGTGTCACCTGGAAAACAGTAGATTTGGACATGCATCCAATTACTAACCTGTGAGTAATTAGCCAAAAGAAATCAAGAAAGTTTGCTAAGCTGTAATATCCTGGAAGGAGCTGTGGAGTCAGATAAAGCCAGCTTGTTTGACAGTGTCACATCTTTATCTGCTTGCTCCACAGATTCTTTCAGGCAGTTGAGATTTATGTTTATATTCAGTTTAATATTCAAATCCTTTAACTGCCCTGTCTGGATAAGCAAGAGAAAATAAATTGATAAACTGTAAATGTATGGCAAACTCCAGATCCAGCATGTTGTTTTATGGCTACACAATCACATTAGATGTTTTGTGCATGATTTCTTTCACATTTCTGTGTAATTCAGCATAAAATTGTTTGCATATCTAGACGCCTAATGATCTCAACTACAACTAATAAGTCTCGTCAGTTTGGACGGAGGATGCACCCAAATATTCAGAGTAAACAACACATCTCTTTTTTTCCTGTTCCTAATGCTTCTATTTGCACGTTTGTTTTTGTAGATGCTCGGTAACAGATGCTTCAGACAATACTCTGGGGTGTCAATCATACTGGACAGCTGTGGAGGCGGGTGAGACGGCATCTGGTATAAAAGTAGGTTAGCAGACAGCAATTTTCAACAGAGTTGAAAGTCAATAAAACAAAAAACAATACTTAAATCCAACTCCTCTGATTCCTTAATTATTAAAAGCCCAATAAAGGTGACACTTTTCCCATCTACATTGACAGAAACATTACACATAACTGCCGTTGTTTCTATCAGTTTATAATCGCCAAAATGTAAACCTCACCACTAGATGTCATTAAATCCTATACATAGTACCAATGGGTATTTTAAACATACATGTCAAATGAGATTTCTCTGTGTACACACACACACACACACACACACACACACACACACACAACACAGCTAAAAGCTGAATAAATGAAATGCAGAGATTTAATTGGCAGAATCTCCACTAATGATGCAAAGATTTTCCTCTGGACAACATGTTGTGGGGGAGGTTAATGATGAGAAACCGATGCTTTGACCCTTCAGCCTTTACCTTCTTAGAAGTCTTCTTAATGGCCCTGGAGGCTTTGCTCAGGGTGCTGTCCATATCCTTGGTGCTGACCTGCAGTGAGTCTGGGTCTGTGCACTGAATCATGTTCTCCTGGTGACATAACCAAAACAGACTCACACTTAACACAATGAATCATGACCTAAAACTCATAGACATAGATGAGGCTTTTCAGTGGAAACCGCTAAAAAGTGGATGAGTGGTAGGATCCACAGTCTTTACCCTCCCTCCCTCACTCCTGCAGTTCCTTTTAACAAGCAGGGCTCCAGCTCGTTGGTATTCACATTGCAGCTCTGAACACTGAAAACAGCATTGGGAATGCAGCTGTGAGGCACACAGACCGGAGACCTACATCGCCCCCTGCTGCCAGCTCTGCCAACAGCTGTAAGCCTCATCTCCCCATCCTCCAGTGCACTCACTCTTCATCAAACTTAATCAGCATTTAAACCATTTTTCTATATTTTCCTCAAACGAATGAAAGAGTGGTTCTTACCCTCAAAACGGCCGATCGTTTGATCTATGCTTAAACTCCCATCAGCTAAATATTTTTTAAACAAGCACATCAATGAGCCTGTCAGACTAAATGACATGTTCCTGTTACCATGAACACAGTTACTAAACATTTAACTTTCTGTCAGCACATAACACGTTTTTCTTCCCCAAGAAATGCGCCACAAAATGACTGTCCATTCTAGAGCTTAGCACCAAATCAATTTAATAGTCGATTACTCACAGTTGGCGACAAATTGTATAATCAGTAAGTCAGGTCTGTTTAAAAGTACAGTACATGTCACCTTAAGTGGAGCAGTAAATGCACAATGCGCAATAATAAAAAAATATATATGTTAGCCCTCTTTTCATCGCCTAGTCAGTAATTTGATGGAGCTTTGGTTTGTTTTCTTTGTGTGTGAAGTTGTGGCTTCTTACCGCATCAGCCCTGCAGATGGTGTTGGCAACATGGCGGCAAAGCGTTCGCAGCCAGGCACTTTTAACTGTGTCCTCTCCAGTCAGTTGGAAGCTGAACAACAGGTTATCCTGTTCAGTCGGAGGGCGAACCACCAAAGCAAAGGCATTCACACACTCTGAGGGAAGGAAGTGAGAAAGAGACAATGACAGACAGTGACAGAGAGAAAGAACAAGGGGAGAAGGGAAATGGTCCACAGAGGAGATTAGAATGATAATATTGATCTTGTATAAGTGTATAATCATCTAAAATCGTTGCTTTCACTACCCTACAATGAGTTGTTTGTATATAAATCTATAGTGGGTTCTTTCTAAGGTTGCCATGTAGTACCTCCATGTTTTTACAGTAGCCCAGAATGGACAAACTGAATACTTTTTCAGTTTATGTAGGGAATGAAGTTCTTTTATTTAAACTTCTGCGTTTACTTGTCAATCTATCATGGATGTTGAACTGCAATTGAATATTACAATAAAGCACTCAATGGATCATTAACATTATATAACAGGTATCATTTCATTATTTTCACTGTCTTTTACCTTCTGTGTCCTGCAGGTCAAGGACTCTGCGGATCTGGGACAGCGGCATCAGTGCGATGTGTTTGAGTGGAGGCGGTGGTCTCGTCTGTCCCAGTGGACTCTTGAAGGTATTGATAACCTTGTGGCGCTTCCTCGCGATCTGCACAAACAATCACACTCATTACAAATGCTGCCACCGTCAATCGTAACAGCAAAACAGTGAGAAAATAATGAACACACCACCACACACCTCCGATGGCTTATTAAAGATAGTTGAGAGGGAGTCATTTTGATTGAGTTTAGACTGTTTTTCTTGTGAAAACCCTGCACACTTTACCTTTAGGAAACTGCTGAATAACATCCTTTATTTATACTGTTTGCGAGTCCTTGCGTTTCAAAACTGAGTGTTGGTGCATTTTCACAGTGGGGAGGTGAGACAGCTATTGCTTACTTGGCAATAAATCAATGAGGCATTTATTGAGGTAAACGATGCAACTCATTAACCTCTCATTAATTAGGACCTGAGAGAGGAGGGAAGGAGGAAGAGCTGGAGATGGGAGAGCAGTATATAACATAGGACCTCACGTTATAGGTCATTGTGATTTTGGCAGTATGAGTGAGGAGGGTGAGTGTGATTATATGTACGGAGGAGATAATCAACGGCGAGGGATGACAGAGGGGAATAATGAGGCCACCCACTCTAACACAACATCCACTCAGTATATATAAAGGATGACATGGCAGACTGTCAGGAGCCCACGTGTGTGGCGAGCGAACACGCGCTCACACCGGCTCGTTAGGAGGAGTCACAGACAGACACTCCTGAATCAGCACCGCCACCCACCTCACCCTGTTCATTACCGCCTGCCACGCTCACGCGTTGCCCTGTTGTTCCTAATTAACACACAATGACTGTGTCAGCGTTGATTGAACCGGCTCACACGAATTCATCACTTTATTCAATCTCGCTACTTTGCCAAAGGCGGCTTATCTTCCTCACCACTGAATGTGCACAGGAAGCTCAGCATGTGTCTTGCAATGTGCTGAGGTCCAACCTATGCTTCCTCTTTAAAATAGCAAAAATATGCAGCAGATTGGGGTATTCAAGGAGCATTGTTCCCAACTTCACTGTATGTGTGTTTATCCCCACCTCGAGGCAGTCATTGAAGAGGAAGAGGGTAACGTTTTCTCCACGATCACATGGCTGGTCGCCGAGGGCGATGGTCTCCACACGGCAAACCAAACTGCGATGAGACGACAGCAGGTTGGCCTGTAGAGAACGCAAAGCACAAATATTAAACTTAGCCATTTCATATTCGAGCATTTGATCCCGCCAAAAAAACTGTGGAACAAGGAATCGTCCAGCTCACAGGACAACCGTCGACTTCATAAACAACATCAAAGATCTGCTTCTGGCCCTCAGTCTTCCTCTTGTCCTCATTGATGTGGCTGGTGGGAGAGAAAAGACAAGATGACATTAGAGAATGGAAAAACAAGTGATAAAATAGTTCATTATTGTCAGCCACGCTTTGAATAGTGGAATGGAATCTACTGGTTGCACTAAACATTTTGTCAATAAAGCTTTTAAGTAATCACATACACATTAAATTCCAGTTCGTATTGGCCGTCCAAATGATCACTATATGACTTTATATATTATTACAGACTGGACTGTTTGTCCACCGCAGGTTGGCTCCATGGATTTATGCTGCTTATGATGTAAGATTGTGGTTTGTTTCCTTTCGGTCTTCAACTGTCAAGTGAGCCTGCTTCACTGCTGCCTTTAAATCCTGTGTCGCTACGTCTTGCTTGAGAATATAAAATTATTTCAAGTTCAACCTACATAATATTCAAAGCCTGGAATAGGAGAGAGTTCACATGAGGAGCTGGAAATGATCAAACAATGCTGGCTGTGTGATCATCACAAAAGAAAAGGGGAAGGTCACACCAACTCACGTCATGACTTCTTTCAGAGAATCAATTGCTTTCTCCAGCGTTATCTTGTCAGGGTTGTCATCTGATGTATGTTTCTTTATATCTGTGACGGTGAAAGAAAGGGAAAGTTTTGAAGGAAGTAGGCAGACAGGAAGAGATGGAAATCATCCGGAGAAAGGTGAGAGGAAAAGAGCACAGAGGAGGGGAAATTACAGACGGGTATCGGGCGCAGACAGAGAAGGAGATGAAGAGAAAGAGACAAGGTCAAATGTAATTAGCACAGAAAGTCTTTTTTTATT
The DNA here is from genome assembly GCA_016785325.1 of Chascanopsetta lugubris. Classification (NCBI taxonomy): domain Eukaryota; kingdom Metazoa; phylum Chordata; class Actinopteri; order Pleuronectiformes; family Bothidae; genus Chascanopsetta; species Chascanopsetta lugubris. The sequence continues at coordinate 45,106 of JAFBJT010109520.1, forward strand.
TAAACAAAAACATGCGCGTCAGTGCATGAGTGTTACCATTAAGGAGGAGAGCCACACTTGGTAATCTCTGCACAGGTCTAATGAGCAACTCCACCAGTGTCTGTCTGCCACATTCTGGCTTTGCTTGGTTGATCTGTAACATCAAAGCGTAAGTGTGACATTTATTTCTGTAACAACGAATGACATGTTGAACTGAGAGACTTTAGTTTGCACAACATGCACCTTTGGGTGCACCTTTAGGTGCATGTTGGTGTATTTCAGGTGCATTTTATTTACATATGAAAGACATAAGAAATATATTTTTTACACTATGGGTATTCAATTGTAGATGCGATGTACAGAACTAAATATCTTCAATAGTGGCACACCTACTGCACCAGATAACGCTGACCCAAAGAATCACAAGCAAAAGAGACCGTCTCCCAGATAGTGTTTAAGTAAGGCATCCACCAGTCAAGTAAATGCATTGTAATGAAGGTAGTACAAATGCAAAGGTCTTACCTTTAGAAAAGCATGAAAGCGTGGCTTTAGTTTCTCACACCGAACAATAGTCTCCTTGCTCATTTCAAAAAAGTTGACAAACGGTGGATAGGCCTTCACCAGCTCTTTGGACTGAAAACAGAGGATGAGGACAGGTCAGATTCACCAAAAGACACGAACACATAATCCCGAGTATTAGGATGCAAAAAAGTAACATCTGTGACCATAACTGTCTCTGTGATCTGTAAGTGACAGATTATATGGAACTCACATATTTGAGAATGATATTGCCAACACTCTTATCCTCTGTCCAGTCTGAAAGGAGCTCCTCAAGGTCATGCTGATAAACAAATCATCATACAGAGAACACAACAGGTCAACACCATATACTAAACTGTCACTCCAGAACTATATTTTGGGCAGTTGGACACGGTACCTTTATTCTGGTGTGAACCTCGTAGATGTCTGGGATGCTGCCGAATATGGTCTTTAATTCTTCTTGAGCCAGAATGGGTCCACCGACCTGACCCTCTTTCTCCAATGGATTTTTGAAAAGCTTCGGATTGAAAACAAACACAAGTGTTCAAAACAAGCCACGGATGTAAAATGTCGTTCAGAGGGAACCAAACTGCTTTCCTATTTCTATCAGTCTATTATCAGCCTGTTTAATAAATACAGGGTCAAACATTTCTAATATCATTTTGGATTTTCTTACCATTTCAGTCCATTTCATAACTGACGGAAAGAAAACTTGGCTATATCACCTGCCATTCTTCCATATTCTCCAATTTAATCAGTTCATTTCTATAAAAAATGGTAAAAAAAAAAAAAAAGAAGAGCCATAGCATAATTGACTGTTAGCCGAAATCCTTGATATCACTGTGTTTGGCAGAAAATGAAGTCTAATGAGCAGGCGACCATCTGCTCCCCATCTGAGCGTGGCCTTATAGTTTGAAAGTAAGTCTGAAAAAGGCGTATTAATGGTCTATGAAAATGTAATCAACAGCACTACTATAAAAGCCCAACACAGTGAATACTTTATCATGAGCCAGTTTCAACCTTTTTGGTTCAAAACAAAACTGAGGTGCATATGGTGGGTTTGTTTTTGAGGAACGGCTGAGTCCAGACAAGAGACAACAGACAGCAAAGATCCAACAAAAGGATATCTCAAGATTGAGGAGAGATGGTGAATATTGAAGAAGCAAAAACAAAATAGAGGGAGCTCCAAGAAAGATAGTGAAAGAAAAAAGCAAAAGGATTGAAAGATTTTGAGGCGGAGAGAGACAGGGAGAGAAATGGTCAGGCAGGTCATTTTCTCCCTCACTGGTCAGCTGTCTGCCTCTCTGCTGGGACCATCCGATACGACAGGCCGAGAAAGAGCAAGCATGCACACATACACATATACACACACGCCTATAATGGTGATAGCTTAGCTTGAAACTCCGGTGCACATTGGGCAAACACACAGACAGGTACCTGTAGGATGGTGCTTAAAATGTCTACATAGTTGCTCTCAGTCTGGTAGAGCTCCTTGGAGACCTGCCACCTGGCTGACTGCTTGGACACAACTGGGGTTGAACTCCTGGATGGCTTTGCACTCTCTGGAATAGCAAGAAAGTAAAAGAGGAAGAGTTTCTTGACAAAATACATCAGATACAGACAGATATTGCCAGGTATCCATCCACAGTTTAGAGTCTAACAAAACTAGGGGTGACGTGAAACAGATATTAGTATTATGCATTTAGGATGCTGGTATTGGTTCTGAAGTGTATCATCCAACTTTGATCAAAAGTTCAAAAAGTAGGCAGCACCAAAATCTGGCATCATGCACCATAGGGGCTATTTCTCTATTGAATTCTGAGCCAAACATTGCCAAAGGTACCTAGTTTTGGTTTTTACACAGATACATCTTAACAATGACCTCAAACTGACCTGATATCTGCAACCAACATCCCTGAATCTGAACCTGATCTGTAGATGTTCCCTGCTCTTCCTCTGATTGTAGCTGGAGGGTCTGTGTATTCAGGCTGGACCTCCTCTCTCCCCTGCTTGGCCTAACCCTTCTCCTCGTCCTTCCCTTCATTCTATCCGTGGTCACAGATTTCCTTCCTTTCCTTTCTTTACCATTTCCTACTTTGTCTTCTAAAACGAAGAGGGGTTTGTCTGGTTATTGTTCTCAGACATATCTCCGAGGATGCTGGGATTTGGCATTAGTATATTTCACAACTGGCAGAGCCATTAACCACAGAGAAAGGGGGTGTGTTCCCCTTTCCTCCGCTATCCTCTCACCTGCCAAGGCCTTGCATGTCTCAGGGGTGTTTGAGATGTCTAGCAGAGAACCCATGGACAGGGAGTGCTCTGCTGATGGCCTCTTGCGTGGTGGAGGGAATGGGGAGATCTCTGTCTCCTTGGTGAGTTGCGCCAGCGTGTCCTTGATACGCCGACGCTTGCGGCTACTGGTGGGTGTTGTTAGGGACAGCAAAGACACTGCCTTCTTCATGGCTGGACTGTCATTCTGAGATATCGGGGCACAAGAGGACAATCATTTATAAAGATAAACGTAAGATGTAAAAGAAATTAACAAAACAGACAGCTGCATTTCTTATAATGTAGGGAATGTGGGGGGAGATACTGAAAACAACTTGAGGCAGTGACAAAACTGGATCCTGAGCTCAATTGTGCTGTGTAACAGATGGCGGATGTTCCTAAATCCCCAGGTTTATCTCAGCGTGTGCAATAACTTGATAAAAGTGCCAGTTAAGGAGATCCCCCCAGACAGATATATGCTGTGAAACAACAAAGACTGATTAAGTTTATTGCATGTGGCAGTGTTGGATGGGTTTAATAAAATCCTGGTCTCAGTCTGAGTAAGACTTTACACTATTAGTTTGTCCTGTCAGACTGAGATGAATGTACATGGAGACTCATCAACACAATCTAAACAAAGGTATTGGTGGGGACAGGGGCCAGTGAGTTCAGTTTCAATATACATACACACATACACTTTTAAACAACCATTAACATAAGCCATCATCCTCTCACCTTCTCATATAGGTACATTGACTCTCCAGCCCGGGCATCCATCTGAATGCTTCCCCAGAACCACTGCCAGAGGAAACAGAAAGACATTTTCACTGGATTAGGTCAGAGGTGGGTTGGAGAAAAGATATCTGATACAATGATGGCACCTTCCTTTGAAAAACAATGAGTCTGACTGAGTGAGGAAGATGCCATATTGACTTCAGGGTTATATCTACAGCGAAAGCCCCGCTCCACCTTGGTTCAAATTATTCATACGCTGGAAGGTATATCAATTATTGATGGCCATCTCTGACAGCACAGACAGAAAGAGGGAGACTATATCGATTGAGGTTTAACCTAAAAGAAATCCGGATGATCATTTGACATTCTGTTTAGGGGTAAAGAATGGAAAGGATTCATTACTGTGTGTGTGTGTGTATGTGTGCGAACAGAATGTCACTTGTTTTTCTTCAGGAGCAGAGCTGAAATAAACTCAACTTAAATTCAGCTTGTTAAACCTCTGAGGTATCCAAGGATGTTCTGAGGCCTTCAGAACCAAGGGAATTTCATCTCCCGTCATTGTGAACTTGCTTTTCAAATGACGCTACAATTTCATCTTGTACAATTACTTTCGAAATACCAGTGTCAGTATCAATGTCAAAACACTTAAAAGGCCTACCTCCTGTTTGACCACATAGATTTTCTTGGAGGGACAAAAAGGCAGATCCTTGACCGAGTTCTCCTCCACTACCATGTGTGTACAGCTTTCATCACCAACCTCACGGTATTTACCACCTTGAATGAAGAAAAAGAAGTTTCAAAGGAATATACAGATACACACACACACAAAGCAACAAGTATCAGTGTTTAAGAGATTTATACTCTCTGTAGCTTTGAGAGACAGAGACAGACAAAGTACACAGAGATCACATATGTGAATGCTTATTATATAAAGAGCTAATGGATTGGTCAAACGTTTGGGGATTTTCCAAACACAAGTACAGCCACTAATATTTAAAGAAAGAGCTGCAGCAGAAATATGTGTTCTAAAACACTGACCATGTTTAAGAGTGCGCTCCTCCATGTTGGCCTTCTCCTCCTCTGAGAAACCCAAGAAACTCAAGATGCAGTCTTGGAAAGGTGGCACCTTGAACTCTGTTCGAAATTCCTCATCTCCTGCATGGAAGTGTCTGAACAAATAAAGAAGAGAGGAAGTCATTTTAGCTTTTCAAAAGTGGAACATTCTGATTTTCAAGTGGGACTCTGTTGTCCAGTCACAGCAGAACAACAGTGTTGGGGGGGGGTGAAGTGTCCTCCTTCATACAAGTCTTTAAATAAATACAGAGACTGCCTTGCAGAGAGCACACAAAGCAGACCCCCATTTCACTTTGGCCTCCAGCGAGAGATGATATAACCTGCTGCCGAGTGTCAATTTGACCTGCTTTGCCAGCTAAAAGTGAAAAGCTGCCACCTGAATACTCTGTGCATGGCTTTTCTGCTGAGGATAGAGTTCATGTCAGAACTTGGCATATCTGAGTTACGAGAATCTGTCACACCAATCCAGATTAACTTTTTGCAATGACAGTCTTTTCATTTGCATAAAAAAACAAGTCTCAAAAGCAGAATGGTTCATACAATTCCTTCAAAGATTTCAAACTCACACATCATTTCTTCTTTCCCAGGCTTTATGAATCCACGATGGAGTGAGGATGGGTGTCCCCAAACACACTGCCAGCTGAGAAAAGCAAAAAAAAACAAAAAACAAATGAACATAGCAAATGAGTTAAAGGAGGGAGACATAACAACAAAAGCTAGGACATGGTCATTCTCGCTGCACAATTTTTAAACTAGAAGCCCTTCAAATAGTTCCAGTGCAACTATCTCCTCTGGCTGCTTTTATTCCTCCTGATCGCACTGTCACTCAGAATCAACAAAAAGTTTCCTCTTAAGACACAGAAAACAAGCGACAGGCAACATGATTTAAAAAGTTCTTTTGTCAGTCTGCATCACACTTTAAAATGGAAAACAGCCTTGACTCTCTCACAATAGAGGCAAACTCGAACTGCAATTGGTTTGTGCTGCTGTTTTGTGGAAAATATGCACGAGGAGGTGAGAACAAGAAGCAGGAGTGTTTCACTGGGTGTTTAAAGAGGAGGAGAGGTGAAAGTAGGGCTGGGGCTGAAAGAAAGAAATGTAATGTATTGAACAATGTTTCCAGAGATAAGGGGGTCGGCAACCCTGGACACAGGTAGATTATATTCTAAATTGGACTAAAACACCAAGAAAATGTTACTAATAGTCAAATGTTAACAGTTGAAAAGACCCAACGTAGCCAAGCTCTATGCCTTTTCTACATAAGATGTGCTTGTGCTCACATAAGACACCTAAGTTTGTTTTTCTAGTGGAAAAAGGAGAGAGGGAGAGAGAGAGAATATATGTTTAAAAAAGGATGCTGGAAAAAAGAAATCACAGGCTTTGTAATTGCAACTCTTTGAACAAAGTGACAAAGTGCTGTGACCACACTGTTTGTTGGTAGAGATTCAAGTTTAATTTTCATTGTAGCTCTTTCCCATCCATTTCACATTGATCTGTTTTAAAACGTCTTGTGCGCTCTCCTGTGTCAGCACTATTCTGATCTTGATGGATTGTTGAGATTTTGGGCAGACCTGCTATTATTCATTGTGTGCCACATACCACCAGTGGTGAGTGACTAGATATGTCTACTGAAGATGTATTAATGCAATAATGTTTAAACTTGAAGAAATTTAAAAAAAGTAGACATACCTTGTATTTCTCCCCATGAGTGGAGTAGGCAATGAGATGAGTGACCTTGGTGCTGAAGTCTTTCCGGATGGTTCCTCCCATGTGATGAACCAGATTCACCAAGTTCTTCTACATTAATGACAAAAACAGCATTTTCAAGTTAAGCGCAAATAGTGGGGAAAAAATCAACATGAAATTGATGACATTTAATTGAAGTTGGCAGACTATTTCTTCTATTAATGCGTAAGTCAGGATCATCATGTATTGTCTGCATACCTAAGATAATTAATGTATCTGATCAAATTACATCTGCACCATAATTACTTGATTAATGGTTACTGAAATAATAAATCCTCTATGCAACATAATGCATCATGGGAAAAGAAATTATTATTTCTCCCTTTTCTAAATCTATCAGGTCCAGTTGTACTCACAATTTCCTCTTTGTTCCTGAAGCCGGTGAAACACAGAGAAAGGTTGAGCATGGTGGTGGAGTACAGAGGACGACATGAAAACTGTAAAGGCTGTGGGGAAGGAAAAAAAATGAAAGATTCATCACAAGAACATTTTGTTAAAAGGTTTGAAATTAGAGCTGAAAATGTGTGATTTTATTATATAACCCAGATAGACTACTCGAAAGAATCTGTAAAATAATCTGACTTCATCCAGAGTTGGTGGTAAAAAGCAAGCATTACAAAATAACAAACTTGCAAAATGGCCCCATATCATTTCCCCGTTATATTAGCACAGTCTAAGCACAAGTATTGTGCAGTGCCGTCTTCAGCTGACAGATGATCATGGTGCTGTCATGTTGATATAAGACACAGTGGGGACATAGTATTGCTTGGGTTCACCAGTACCGCTGTATGTGATAGCACAGCATGGAAGGCAACTCGTGTTCATCACATTGTTCAGTGACACCCAGCATTTTATAATCAAGCTTCATCTCGGGCCTGTCTCTAGTGGGTCCTCCAAGACATTTCCCTGAGAGGCTGATTGATTGACTGACTAACTGACTAACCTCTTCCTTTGCAGCACAGCGCAACACAACAGGAGGCCCCACAATGCGGTTGTCGCGTTTGTACAGGTAGCTGTAGTCTGGAGAATCAAAGTCTGTGAGGACGAACACCGTCTCGAATTCTGTGCTCTCTTCATCGCCAAACTCCTGGACGTTGTCCGTCGTCATGCACGGGGTGTTGATGTCCTGGAGAAGAAGAACGACAATAATTACATAATGCATAATCTATCTGATGGTCCTTTTAGCTTTGTTAGTGAGGAGGTTGGTTAATATTTAGTTATTTAATTAGTTATTAAGTATATTGACGTGAATAAAAACACATTCCTGGTTTTATTTTTTGTCTTATGAAAAGACCAAAACCAGATATATTAGCTTATCCCCTGAATAACATTTAAATGCTCAACCTACAGTCGTGCAACAGTTACAATCTGACCATAGGGAATTTAACTGGACTACAGCCATGGTGCCTGTATAGTACAAGCATGGGAAGATATTCGATAAATTGATAGTTGTGTATCTGACTCCACTATGACAAGGTTTCGATATGCCCCCTATTTTTCCTGTAGATATTAGACTAGTATCCAGTTTACCTATTACATCACAGACCGTACAATCGATAAACAAGTAAGCTTCAGCTAGCTTGCTGTAAACTGGTGCTAAATCCAGTTCGTATTTATTCCAGAAGGTGACACAGGACAAAGGCAGAAGCAGTGATGAGGCATCAGCGTGGTTACACAGACTCACCCACAAAACAGAGTTACAGGCGACATTTGTTATTGTGCGGTTAGGATCCCCATTTCTTTGTACAACTCTGTGTTAGAGGATTACTTGAACATTTTGGGCTAAAAGACTTTATGCTTTCTTTCAGAAGAATAGATGTACAATTCAAATTCATGCCTGTCTCTTCAATTCAGAGCAGGAGTCAAGACATGTATTCCCGTGGGTCAAACAGCTTGTGTACTGCAGTTTATGTTTACATTACAATGTTTCTACAGCTTAAAACTGAATCAGGCGGTAAAGCTGCAAACTCTGCATAGGCTTCTGACTAGCAGGAGTAATGGATGTTTCCCTAAATGTATTAAAAATGCACAGCTTGTCTTTAAAATGTCATCACTATCATTTTTTAATGACATATTTCTTCCAGAGAAGATGACACGCAAAAACCAAAGCGTGTGGAATGCATTGCCACTGATCACTCAAGGTCTGTTTACTGAGGTTTTTTTTTTCCTTTTTATACACAAATAACATTTTCGACTTGCAAAAGTAAATGAGTAAGTTCTTAAAATGCCATGATGTTGAATAGACGGGCATTAAAATAGGTTTTATATTGCTGCTCAGCCTAGGAAGTTGCATTGACATTTGAGTGCAAATCTGTTAAAGAGCGGTCCAAATATTAAGTGTCACATCACACATTTAAATGTCCACCCACAAATCAATTCTCCATCAGTGAGTCGGCCATGCACAATGATTAAGTGAGCACCCAGTGTGAATGAAAACCCATGCAGCACCCCCCAAAGATCCCATCAAAGTGTCAGACAGTCATTCCGAGCGGGAGACACTGTACTGTACCATATTGACTATAGATTTTATCATCATTTTCTCCTCGGCGCCCGCCTCGCCTTCTCTTATCTTTACCACTGGTACCTCCATTACTCTGACAGCCTGTAAAAATCAACCAGCAGGAAGTGGATGTTAAACACTGTCATTTGTAAAGAGACAGCAGAACAAAGGAAAAGACAGGAAAAAGGGAGCATTGGATGCAAATTCATACACATGAACCTCATGTGAGGCCTGAAGAGAGGATGCTTGGGTTAAGGGATGAAGGGAAGGAGGAGAAGGTGGTGAGGAAGAGAAGGGGTGGGGCCCTTGTCCTTGCGAAGTCTTAAGACGGTGACTTCAAACAACTATCAGGCACTGAGGGGGGTAGGCTGGGGAGAAGAAGTTTCCGTTAAAAATTAAAATAAAAGTTCAAAGCCGTCAGGTGGTAGGAGAGGAGGAAAAGGAGAGGGCAGAAAGGGATGGGGACTTGAAGAAATAGTGTGGGGGGGGCTCTCTTTTTCTGCAAGATGACTGAGTGATGGCGGTGGGCGGTCAGGCAGACAATCGGGGGCGCTCTGATGGAGCTGTTGGCAGATTTCTTTGGATGTGGCCGCGCTGCAGATTGGCAGGGAGAAATAGATGATTTAAGCAGGAAGCCATCACAAGTGACAGGACTCGGGAGACCTGGGGAAGGAAGTGGTCCTCGTAGCACTTAGACGGCTGACACACCTCCAAATCACCTTCACGTGGTGCGACTCAAAGACACAAAACTAGATGTTGCTCGGTCAAGCAAACCCAGCTGATTGACACATAAATATCCACCAGACAACAAACAGAAAAAACATTGCAGATTTTAACAGAGTTATCAGGAACCTTTTAGTTGCAACAAAACAACATCATGAAACCTGATGATTTCTTGGTTCTGTTCAAATAAACAGGTGAAAATGGATTTGCAATGAATGAAATGATTCCAAAATTAAACTTGATAATCAGAGAGAATCAAGGGGAGTCTTCATAGATCTTTAATCTGAGAGTCTGGCGACGGTAGATTATGAGCTATGTCATGAAGTTCTGCTGAATACCAACATAAAGTTTTCATCTTTACCCCAGAATAATAAATGTGCCCTTCAAACTGAGTTACCGTGTCCTACATATCAAATGGAGAAAAGCTGTGATGCCTGCCACCTTAATAGAAACTAGAGGACCACAGGGGAGTGTCAGTGTTAATAGAGGAATGCTGTACCTGCAGAGCTTTGACCAGTGCTCCATTTCTGCCAGCTTCTCCAACCAGAACAACCCTTGTCTCCACTTTTGGCAGCATATCTGAGGGAGGAACAGGGAAAGAGTGAACATAGAGGAGAGGGGAGTGATACACACACACACACACACACACACACACACACCTTACTTAAAGCCAGTGGACCACAGTGACATAGAAACAGATACATCTATATGACAGACAGTGGCAGCAGTGACACAATACTATTTTATACTTTGTTTACCAAACTTGAGTGTGCTCATCTTAACTGAAATGAATGAAACGTTCATTCAAGTTGTGGATGTGAGCCGTCACAGAAAAACAGTTTTCATCAACACCTACAGGTGTTACCAACACTGAAGGTCACACATGGAAGATCTGGAGTTATAATTTAAATATAGAACTCAGCAGCAGTATTTCTTTCTTTGGGATGGTGGACATTAGAGGGAATTAGAGATAGGACAGAGACGTGCACAACGAAATGCAGTGACCACCTGCAGACTGACCTTCACCATCTTCAGATGTCATGCCCAGAAATACATGGTCCTTAGTGGTTTCACCGATCCTTGAATCATAGACCGAGGAATCCACCAACAGGCTGCGAGCCGTCCCTAAAGTCAGTATGCTGCTGTCAGCCATGGCAGGAACCTACGGAGGCACCAAACTGTCCAAACTATCAAAAGTTACAGGGAGTGATGAGAGGGAGACACAGAGGGAGAACACAGCCAGGCAGAGAGGGAGAAAGTAAGGGAAAACAAGGGAGAAAAGCAGAGGGGTGACAACTGTCAGACCAAAGGCAACACAGAGCACTTGGTAAAACTTCAAACACAGATACTGCCCGAGTCTGACGATTCAACAGGAGGGAACATGTTTGTGAAATGTTATAACTTTTGTAAAAACTCAGCAAAGGTGGATGAAAAGTTTTTTTGTCTGGAACTTTATACATTGTTGGGTTGTTTACTTAGCAGCAGCAGATACACTGCATCTATCGGGTTTAAAGATCCAGTGAGTACGTGCCATAACTATAGGCATAAACCTAACTTAAAACTCCCAGACTGGTATTCTCATGGGTGTGCAATGGCCTTAATGTACGAATTAGATTATCCTAGAATGCCAACCCTACTGCAGACTAGTATGAGCATGTAACTTCAAGAGCATATGTCACTAAATCTCAGACACTATATCTTTACCGATAAATAGTTTTCAAAGCAGATTAGTGGGGATTTTTTAGCTTAATATCTGTATGTTGACAAAAGATTCAGCGTTAATGGTAGATCTTGCTGAAGCAGATACATTGGCAACGTTCAAAAAAGTGCAGGCCCTTCGTTCATAGAGGAATTAGTGTTATGGCTCTAAAAGAATGAGTTTATTTTCCTTCACTTGTGAATACATTTTCTTTTCAGTATAGACACTAACGTGAGGCCGATTAACGTTAGCTGCTTGGACAGTGTTAGCACATGCCTTTACCTACATGAGTTTACCAACGTTAGGTGAATAGCGTTGTAGGATTCAAAATAATATAAATATACAAACTCACCGTTTATATCAGAGGCTACTAGTTAACGGGGCTAGTCAAAAAAATACAAAACGGAACCAGCGAACAGAGCCTTTGGAAGTCAACCAGCTCCTGAACCACCCAGTGGGAATTAGCTCCTTAGCTAACGCAGCTAGCTGCCGGGCTAGAATGTAAATCCGCTCCCCAACTTTATAAACAATTCCTGGTAAGTCCGCTTTGGTCAAAAAGTATCCTCATGAAGATTGTAACATTTCCCCCTTAGTTCTCAAGTCTCGTGTCAGCGCATGTTGTCCACCATGCGTGGGAATAGTCCAGAGTCTCGAAAAGTGGTCTCTTTAGTTGAGTGATAGCAAACAACTTCATAGCAGCATAGTGAGGGTTTTCAGGCTGCTGAGCGAGCTCATTTCAAAAAGCAAGGAAAACAACGATGCCGCCTGCTGATTGGTCCATACTGCGGAGCTGCCAGAGGCTTCCGTCCACTGAGGCCTCTGATTGGTCTGTTCATTCAAATCTCGATGCATAGCGCTGACAAGACCTGTGACCTTTAAGTGCTGTCGGAAATATTATATATTGTTACTTTCTCAAACGAATGAGTGCCAATAACAACGAACGTATCACTTGAAAATGTGTTTTATTCAATTTCATTTTTTACATTTTTCAGCTCCATCTGAATAACTATCTCCACACCAATGCAGAAATAATAATTGTACTATATAATATATTATAATTTAATAGCAATATAATTGTGTCCTGGTGATGAATTTCTTAATAAGAATTTAAAATTTACAATAAAAATAATTATGTAAAGTGTGAACCATGCCCAATCTAAACAACAGAAATGCAATACTCTGCACATCAAAATACACAAAAACACAGATATGCATAACAGACATACACAAACTGGCCCCTGGAGAAGCTGCATACGGTCTCTACAGAGTGGAAACAGAAAAAGTTCTTCTTCTGTGGTGATTTCTGTCGTGAAATCCTTAGTATGCTCGTCGTATTCCCGCGGCTGTCGGACAGCTCATCCAGTCAAAGACACTGAGACGTGCACACACACTATCTGTGTCTGTCTCTCTGTATCCATCCCTCAGGAGGTTCACTGTGCAGAACAAAGCTTTGTCAAGACCGTATCTTCCTCCAGTCCAGGTTTGTCCTCTCTGCACTTCCTCAAACCCCCCGTTTTCAAGCTCAGGCCTCTTTGATGCTCAGGCTCCAAACACACAAATAAGAATAGACACAAAGGAAGAGGGGGACTGTGCACTCTGGAGATGGAAACAGGACACCAAACAGATATAAAAACCCACCAGGGAAAACTCTACCAACTCTTTTTTTGCTGAATCACTTCATCAGATGTCACAGGTCAAACAGCAATAACAAGTATTTTTAAAGATGCATAATAGATTTAATTGACTTTGCGCAGTTACAAACAGCTCAAATATCATATAAGGCGAGAGACTATCATTTACAGGGCCATGTCATTGTATTGTAATGGTTTAACATGTTTTTTTACATTGTTTAGACTGCATACAAATATCAACATGTTAAATTGGGATGAGGTCAGGTTGTCTGACTAACATGAGAATTGGCTTAGTGGGTCGTGTCGTGTGAAGAGAAGATAACGATGCTACCATTGCAAGATTCCAATGCATCACAGACCTTATATTTACACACCTTGTTTTCCTGCCTTGGCATGAGACGATATTCGAGACTCGGCTTCAACCCTTTGTCACAAAAGAATTCTGTTTTCTCTCGGGTTTATTTTTAGCGTATTTGATTTGCAGCAAAAAACACAGCGGCTCCGTTTTCTGACGGAAAATTCAGTGGCGCTCAACATTACATTATCGGCTCATGTCATATATCGTTGTTTTTTTTGTTTGTTTTGTACCAAAAACAAATCGTCACTTTGAAAACTGCAACTGACACATTTTCTCTGAAAAAGTAAACAACCAGGTAAAATGTATTTCTGTCGTGAAAACGACAGAATAAGTGAATGACTGCTTGTTTGTACAGCAGTTGATGCCCCAGACACTGGATTGTTAGTCAAATGATTTTATGTACCTTCTAAACAACAATAAGTCGTGAAAGTTTCCCAATTCCCAATTGTTCACACTGCACCATTGTGTTTGCTGAAAATACTTTAAGTTTCAAAAAACCTCTTTGTTGGTTTGACAAAGCTCCATTTACGCCACAGAGCTGCAAAACCTCTGGTCCTGCAGTACAATTAAAAACCTTGCAAAACAACTTAATGGATTTTAGTCAACAAGGCAAGTGACTTGAGACTTTAAATTTAAAATAAGAACAGGAAGTGAAGGGGAATCTGTGATGCTGATATACTCCACACAACCAGGTCTGAGAATCAAGTGAACTGCAAGCGGTGTTAACGGGGGGAAGAACGGTGGGTGCAGATGCTCACGACTCTCTCTAGTGGCCAAAAAGTGGTATAACAGAAGAGACGGCAGAGACATTGCAGGCGTGTATTTCTTCATACTTCATTATAGAAGCCACCCCATCCCTGCTCCTGTTTGTTTCTCTCCCACTCCCCAGCTGACAATAATTAGAAGTATTTCAATTACACTTAAAATTTAAAAAAAGTATCAAGCAGCGATGACACGCAGGTTCACCGCATGCCGACACCGACTCAAATAACATCTCATTTGAACACACATCACCCACGAGTTGTGCGTGGGTGACAGAGAACACAGCGAGATGTTAGAAACATATCACGTCTCCTGTGTGCTTCATTATCGGCCGGTGTCAGGCTCATGTGCTCGTTAGGTGCAGTTACTGCATATAAGTGATCAGCTTGTGTTTTCATGGCTCCACACTGACAGCAGACACTTAGAGAAAGTCGAGGGAGCCCAGTGCGACTCAATCAAATGTTGAACCCCACCATGCCGTTCATTGCTCTGTGTGACTCTTTGAAGGTGAAGAGTCCTTTGGTTCGTCTTTCTGATCATGGTTGCGATCATCTGAGTCTTGGACCTTTTCCTGATTGGGGTCATCACTTGGCCGTGTCCCCTGGAAACATCTCTGTTGATGTTTGTTGAGTGTAGTTACAGCTCATGTTGTAAAAGAGTTCAATGTTATGATCTCAGCAGCCAACATGGACGCTGTCTGCCTGTACAATGCAATGTGGTCATAAACAAAATCATTTAAAGGGTCATGCGTTAATCATACTACTGTTACCCTTTTTCCCCCCCAACCCCAGCTGTTATGATGTACTGATAACCGACAAATCTCTTTTGGTTCTTTATGATAAAAAATGCTGAGTAAGGAATTCAGGATGGGGGCTAAACAAAGGGGCTGCAGCATGTCAGAATAAGGGACATTTTGTTTTCCATTTTTCAAGTCCACCACCATTGGACCAAGCGCATGCTCACATTTAGTGTCATTCAGGTATTTGTATATGTTGGTACATGGGCCATGTTGCTTGTTGCTTCTATGCTACACAGAAAATAAAGTGGGTACATTCTTGCAGCAGCAGCTCTGGACAGGAGAGAGATCATATCTTCACCTCAAATTACACTTTTCCAGCTGGGACAACAAAGCAGTGGTGCACGGCATTGGAACAGTTCCCAGCACTGAGCTTGACAAACAGCGATACACTGCAGGATTGCCAGTTGTGCCACATTGTCATGAAGACAGACAGAGCTCGGAGACTTTCTGCTTCCAAGACATTCACCAAACTCTGAGCATCCTCCAGACATTCTCAAGAGGGGCTGTTCGTGTCCGAGACAGAGTCTCTCTCTGAACTGTCAGCAGAATTTCCTCTGCCAGTTCCTGAAGTATAAAGTCTGGGGAAAGTTTGGGGGACCTGATGTGAGGACACAACATGCACGAGACCCTCCACGACAGTAAACGAGCGGGGATGTTGCATAACCAAAAGAAAACAAGTATTTCGGGATCAAAAAGTGGAGCCACACCTGCAGAGGATGCAGATAAAGATGTCTAGGAAGAGTTAGGTGATGAGAGCTGCAGTTAACGGTGTAAGAAACAAACTCACTTTCTAAACACAATTTGAAAGAATCTGTTTATTTGAAGGTCGACCCAAATAAAACACAATGGTCACAATGATCTCCAACAATGTTGTGCAATAATGACTGAATGGTCAAAGCTGAAGCAGGAAGTCATTTGTACACCTTCAAAATAAAAGCAGTTTCTATGATTGGATTGTTTCATGTTCCGCCACCACACACTGTTGCTACATTACTGCAAAGTACTTAGCAGCAGCTACCAGTTACTTCAGTGCAGCGCTTAAGAGTGGATGTGCTTGGAAGTAATAGTCAATTAATGAAAACTTACCCATTTAGCATCCAATGTATGATTTCAATGGACAGATTGATCATGTATGAATTTATGCATGGAACAGGAATCAATACATTTACTATCTGTGCACACAATGTGTTTATTATGGGATCTGTATTACCTGGCTTCGAGCCCAGCGTGTTGAGGATATCGAGCACATCTTTATCAATTCTCTCATTTTAAGTTTGAGAGGATATAAACAATTTTAAAATATACAAAACCACACAATGACAAACTTTGTATTGTCAATGCATATTATCATAATGAAGCAATATGTACATTACAATAACAGATACAATGTACAGACCTGATACATTCTATATTGTTGTTAAATGGCAATTCAATTGCAGCAGGACACAACGTAACTAAAATCTCTTCTTTACAAAGGTACAATTTGTTTCAGTGAACAAAGAATGACGATAATATACAGCATGTTCAACCAGAGTCATTTATATGTGTATGAGTTGAATAGAGTTCTGCCCTCTGGTAACCAGTGACTCCTAAAACCCTTATCTTTCGGTTCTGCTGTTGAACCTTCCATCCATCCAACCTCCAATCACCTATCCATCAACCCATTCACCAGTTGCATTATCAATACAACCATCTACTCATCCATCCATCCATCCATTCCACCACCACCTCCAATCACCTGTCAACCTATTCACCGGTTGCATTATCAATGCAGCCAAACCTCCATCCACCCATCCATCCATCTTGACAACCAAACAAAGCTATTTACAGTTTAGTTCATTCATATAGAACATGAGCACCCTCTCTATCAAACATCAATCTGCTTTAGGACTCTTTGGCACACAGAACTCGGAACAATCCATCCATCCACCCATCCGCCAATCCATCCATCCATCCATCCATCCATCCATCCATCCATCACCTTAATTGCTTGTCGAGCCGAGAGTCATCAAACTCTGACATGTCATCAAAGACTTTACAATACCGTCTTACTCTTTCACCCTGACATGAGATCAATCACTATAGGTGGATATTCATCCTTTTTTATTTCCTTTCAGTTTAAACGGTTTCTTTTTAGATGATTTGCACCAAACAGCAAATCAAACATAGTCCGATCTACACGATCTACACATTTACAACATGCGAACCTGTCGGTCTCCTGCGCCATCACTTCAGTGTCGCGGTTTTGGATCCTTCAGTGAATCGTCCATAGAATTCTCTCTGTCAGTGGAGATACAATACACCATTTTGAATACAGCAGTCATACGAATGGATCTTCACAAATTTACTATAATGCCCTCCGGGCATTCAGTGTGACCCTCCTCTCAAGAGGTGAAGCCTATTAGCTGACATCAGGCAACAGCCCAGGTGCTTTTTGAATAAAAAAAATGTAATCCCTGATAAATGACTTGCAGGTACCAGCCTAACATTTCCAGACATTTCTCACCAAATACAACAAAAGTGTGTGTTCTTGCTACTGGAAAAGACCATTATGCGTAGATTTGTCCAAGCAGAACAACATGTCAGCGAGACAAATCTGTTTCCTGACATATGATTTACACCGGCGCCACATTCGTCTATAGAAGTGATGTACGACAGGAACACTGAATTCATCAGAGGCCTTTTTGGGCTCCTCTGCCTCTGATTCACCATGTATGTATGTAGAAAAATGACAGATGAGCACATTACGACCACTTCACCTCCGCAGCAGAATGATTTAAGTGTCATTAGCAAAAAAGGAAATGAGATTTTTCAAATGATGCACCTCTGACACACTGTAACAATCAATAGGTTTTACTGATGATGGTGCGATTTCATCACTGAAGCCTATTTCAGCTCGTTATTTTGGTTGTTGTGGCGCGTCCGTCCACATAACCCTCGTGTCTGCGAGCAAATGAAGCGCCACGCGACCGTGTCTGGCACCAGAAGGCAGACGAATGGAGACAGGGACTCGTCTACGTCTCTACGGACAAAATATGAGCGGTTTTATTTTTCAAAAGCTGTTGTGCGATTAAAACTCAGCAAGAGTTAAAGGTCCAGTGTGTAAGATTTGTTTTTTGTTTTTTTAATGAGTGTGTAAGTTCATATGTTTTTACTTCACCAGAGAAGGAGCCCTTTAAATTTACCTCAGGATTGGGTCCTCACTGTGGAGGTCGCCATGGTTTTTACATTGACCCAGAATGGACAAACAATGAATTGTAATAACTGAGGGCTCTCCCACATTCAACGTTGCCGCTAGACGTCAGTAAATCATACACACTGCACCTTTAACATGGCTTACATTAGTCAGGTTCCAGACCCAACTGATCCATGTCTGCTTCATGCCTCATAACGAAGCAAACATGACAACAAAAAAACAGAAACAGGATATAATACAAGTAAAGTCCAGATAAACCAAATGTTTTTCTCTCAGAGATCACCTGGGCTGAGACTTCCCATATAAAAGAGAGGTATATTTAACCTCTTTGCACAATTTACATATAGATAATTTGCAAATCTACAGAATACAGAAAAGGACACATTGACATAACATATATATATATACAGAACAGGATGTATAGGTTTTCTTTACGTGGGTGAAGAAAGGCAAGCAGGACAACTTGTAGGTTCTTCTGGAGACTGAGGGGGGGTCTGAGGGGGCTCTGAGGAGGGTCCGTGGTCTAGACCTGAAGCGCATGAAGCAGCTGAAAAGCGAGGCAGAAGAGGCAGAACCTGGTGTGTGAGAGATTTGCATCAGCGCAGCGTAGCAGCAAAACAGGGCGTCATGCCAAGGCCTGCTCACAACCAGCACATGATCACGTTCCATGTCAAAGTCAAAGAATTGCATCTGACACTTCAGGTTGGTCCAGCTCAGCCACCATTTGGAAGTAGATGTCATTCTCCATGTGTGTCAGTCTTCAGTCCAAATACTTGTGTCCCCCCCCCCCCCACCTCCCCCCCCCCCCCCGCCCCCATTCAAGATCATTAAGGTTCCAGCTGTTTGGAAATGTCAACAAGAGGCTTAAAAACTGTAGTTTAAAAACAACAACAGGCCATCTTTGTAGTTTACTAGAAGTACGAAAAAACTACTAATTGTTGGTATTTCTAATCCAGCTATGGACGTTAAAGATGCAAAAGTGGAGTTTCAAGGTTATCAGTCACGTTTGTGATCCAGCGTAAAGAACAACAGGAGTCAGCTTTGATCAGCTGCTGTTCTGAGACACATTTCCCCACATACTGGCTTCGTCGGAGTCGGACAGAGCTGCTGTGCACAGGTCACTGAAGATATCTGGAAAAAAGAAAAAGATGTTTGTTAAATACAAACATAATGCCATTTCATATCCTATATTATGCCAAACAAGCAAAGACAAACAAAGATGCACAGCCGGCGCCAGTGAGCCATTAAAACAGAGCAAACCCAGCGATAAAGTTGACAATATATGACACATACAGTTCAACTGAGTACACCTCTGTGGAATATCACACTGTACTTCTTTTTTATTTAAAGTGGAAGTTCTTTAATCATTGGCAAACCTCTACATTTGAGTTGTCACCTCTCATCACTGTGGTTGATATGTTTGATTACATTTGACATCTAATGCATGTTTTTTTGGTGAATTCCTCCCAACGAGAAATGTCAGATCTAATTGGGCCCGTTGAGGCAAATTGGGATTTGTGAATATTGGCTTTACCAATAAAATTGAAATGTATTGAAAACACACGCTCTGAGGAGCAGCCTGATTGAAAGAGGCTGGCGGTGATTAAATGTGATTTCCAATTATGGCGGGATGCTTAAACGAAGGGAAATTAAAAATGAAAAAAACCCAACAGCATGGCTCTACATGGAAAAGGAACGCCATGAAGAACTGTGTTTTTATTGATATTTACCAGAGATGTACTCATTTCTCTTGTATACTGTCACAGTGAGGCATTCAGTATCTGTCAGCCAGTACAATGCAAACAGAATTATATAGTGGAGAGGGGCAGGAGGGGGATGTGGGCAATCACCATAGACCAGCAAAGGGCGCCTTTTAAAAATGGGCACCACTTCACCAAAACACTGAAATGGTGACTGCTGGGGCATGTAATTCTGTCCTCCACACGCTTGGAACCAAAATAAGCAGAGAAAAACATGACACAAAACTCGGACGCAGAATGAAAAAAAAAAAGAGGCGGAAGCAAGAGGAAAACACTTCATGGACCAGCCATCAAACCGGCATGAGAGGCGGAGCGATGGATGAAGTAGAGGAGAGAGGGGGAGGGGGGGGGGGCACAGAGCCCAGGAGTGGGGATAGGTTTGTGTATGGAGTGTGCTGGTTCCAGACTTATTTTT
>JAFBJT010109521.1:2028-21185 GCA_016785325.1 Chascanopsetta lugubris
ATTTATTTATTTGTCATAATTTTAAATCACAACTTTAATTTTTTTTTATAAAGGATCATATCTTTGTAGTTTAATATGATGGTGTTAGTATCTGCTACGACTATTTCTACATTTAAATGTATATATGTTAAAGATTGAAACTCTTATCATTTCCATAGATAATGACAGGCCTTTATAATCCATGTTAAGATTTTGCTCGTATGAATAGAAAATTTATAATAAGAGAATCAGGACAATAATTTTGATATTTCCATCTGTACATTGAGGTGAACAACTTGACCCCTAAAGTATATGAACGTTATTACAATACCACGGAGCACTATAATCTATAGATTGTTCTGAGGAGCTTAATGATTGACCTTGATCTTTGCCTGCTGGTTCCATCAGACACCAGTTTAATGGCTCAGCCGCCATCACAGCTGCTGTCTCAGACTGTCGCCACGTTCACCCCATGACCATATTTGGTCAGCTGGAGAGTCGGACAATAAATCATGCATGACAAACAGCAGATTCATGCTTGTGCTTGTTCGTCTCTCTCCACCAAACACAACAACACAGTGTTTCCATCCGCCTGTTATGACATAAACAGGGGCAGCATGATTATACAGTCGTCTATTATATTAATCTTATTTTAGTATTAATACAGTGACGACATGTCTATCTCACCTCCTGCTGATAATCAGCTGGGACTGGATCCAGGTCTGACCTTTGACCCGCAAAGAACAAGTGGTATAGATAATGGATGGGCAGATATCACTCCCCAGCAGAGAGTAGTCCCAAACAAATGCAATATTTAATTATGGTTCAGTTGCATACACACGCACACACACACAGTCAAGGGGACCACATATCACATGAGGAAGTTATATAGGACAGTGTTGCCACTATGAAGTCTCCTCATTTCAGGTAGTTCCACTCACACTAGTCTATGTTTAAATGTCACATAAACAGGGTGAGGTGAATGAATGACAGCTGGCTTTTGCCTCACAAACACTTATAGTCTCAGAGCGTAGCTTTGCAGTGTTATCTGCTGCTTCAGGTCATGTTTACAGAGCCGTGCCCCCAGTCATTAGGCTCTGCTGATTTATGATGGTGCGGACCGATACGCTCTGCAGCCCAGTGATTGGTCCAAACATCATTTAACGTGAACACACTGGCCCTCAATAAGAATGTTTTTATAGTGTTTTGTCATTTATGGCCTGTTTTTGTGACTCCAGTGGGACCATTTTGCAGCTGGGCTCCAGAGCTGTACAGAGTCCAAGCTGTGATATGCAATTTCACCATTAGATGTCCCTATGCCCTACATACTGTACTTTAGTCTCAATTAGTGACAGCAAATAAGCACATGCAAAACTGATACTGATACTGTGGATTAGAATATTCATAATTACACTATAATCTGCTTGATATCAGTAGACCAGTGAATTACAACACAATCTGCAATGGCAATACACCGGAATTTGATAATAAATCAAGAATATGCAAATACCAATTATATCATCTGTACTGTTTTTGTATTTTTGATTTCTACTTTAAAAATGGTTCTCAATACCTCCACCACTGCCAACTCCTAATTGCTATAGCTTGACTCTCTCTCTCTCTCTCTCTCTCTCTCTCTCTCTCTCTCTCTCTCTCACACACACACACACACACACACACACACACTCTATCTGGATTGTTTACCATCAGCTGTTTCAAAGCGGCCACAAGGTGACCCCTGCGTCGACAGCTCTTTGCCTCCTATTACTGTCTTCAGGGACTCCATGCTGGTAATGGCACAGAGTAGGTTTTAATGTGAACCCTGAAGCCAGAGAAAAGAAAGATGGCGCTCCCTCACAATTTCCAGCTGCTCTTATTTTGAAAACAGGGCCAGGCTGTGCGTGAGAGGGAGGGAGGGGGTAATTTAAGCACCTGTGTTGGATTGAAGACCCCTTGTTCCTCCACCATCATTTTCTCTATATTCTATTTTCTTATTCCCGTCTCCTTCTTCTGCAACAGCCCCCTCATATCATGAGATGGAATTATTTCTACCCTCGTATACGGAGGAGTGAAAGTATATAGAAAGTCGCTCCCAGTGTGGAGGTGGGGGTGGGGGGGAGATGGCAGACTGATTTTCTGTTGTTGTCCACAGGGAGGAGGAGAATATAAAATGTTGGAGATAACATCCAGAGCCTGATCGCTGCCTGGATTTAATCTGGTGGTGCAAAACTTTGCTGGAAAAAGGAAGAGGCTGAGGTTAGGGTTGAGCACCAACACTTGGAGGGCGATGCTGAGTATGTGGGAAGCTCGATTAAAGGCAGCGAGGGAAGAGGGAGCAAGAAATAATTAGGCTGAGTCCTTTTCCAAATTCCCTGTTCTTCTGTGCTCTCACTTTGCAGGAATGTATTTGCGTGCATGCATCCTGGTCTGTGCAGCCAGCCAGCCTGCGCTCGACTGGAGATGAATATGATGCTTATTTTGCAGCGGAAGGATCCTTTAAATATTCCAGAGGATGAATGTGATATTCTCCTCTTGTGTGCACGAAACCCTTTCAGCTGGGGAACCTTAAAATATAGATCAAGGCTTTAAAAATAATATAAAGGCGCATTCGGCTCCATGGGACAAGGGGAAAAAAACAGAATACAGATTATGTTGCATGCGCTGGGAAATCAGAGTTTAATTGCGTTTCATAAGCATGCACAATGTCTCTTTTTTTATGCATGCATAATTCCCAATCAGACCAGAAGTCGGAGAAATAAATGATTAGGTCCGTGTGTAATCCCTACCAGACAGCTCCCATCTGTGCCTCCATGACTTCGTGTGTGTGTGTTAGCCTGGGCTGGCGAGGCAGAGGGAAACGCACACTGCAAGTGCACAGCTTGAGTGTATTTCTTTTTTGCAGGGGAGGGGGGGAGGGGGGATAGTCTGGATACAGCTGGGCGTAAGACGTGTCATTAAAAGTTTCACAGGCACACTGGATAGCTGTCAGAGCCCATGCCAATTAGTGCCACTTTTGGTGTCAGTCTGGTAGGCAGGAAAGAGGAAGACGCGGCGAGAAGAGGTGGGAGGGTGGGGGGGGGGTGGTTGAGGCTGAGAGGAACGCCATGAAGGAACCCTGCCGACTGAGCCTTCCTGCTTGGCTGAGTGTCCCACCGAGCATCGCCCCGGCTTTACAAATGGAGGCAGAAGCTTTTGTTTCATCCATGTGGCAAATTAAACTTTGCAGTCAGTGTGTGTGTGTGTGTGTGTGTGTGTGTGTGGACATCTGAGAGGAGGGGGAAGAGGATAATCGTGGTGTCAACGCCAAGGAACAGTTAAATGAAATTGGGCAAATGGCCGCAGCAGCGACCGCTTGATATGTTCTGTTTAATTCATATTAAAGTACAATGTTTATTACTGTAGGATGCCAATAGAGGGCGCGGTGTAATTAAACCAATCTACCAATACCCCAAAATCACTATATTGGATGACACGCAGGTGACTATAGAGGCAAGAAACTAATGCTTAGAACACTATACTGTGTTTATATTTGCAATATTGCTTTTAGATATATAAATACATTTTTAGAATACCTCTCTACTGCCCCCTGACCTTAATACTGGTATTGCATCTTGCCTGTAATAAGAAATCAAAACAGAAAATACATTTAAGTGCAGTTCCTTTGTAGCCCATAATAGCTTTGTACATTAAAAGTGCCCTGTGGAGACTTTGAGCTCTTGCTGCAATGTTTTGATGGGTTGAAGGGTTATTTATTTATTTTGTTCTTCCATCGCTGTTTGCTTGAGAACTAACATGCACATCACAACCATGGGGGTGCTGTAAAACCCATTTCTGGAGGGCGCCGTGTGCGGTAATGTGCTGTAAAAGGCAGCGATACACCAATAAAAGAGGAGAGCAAGAGTAAACAATGCAGGGTTTTAAAATATTCAGGGGGAAGCTCAGGAAAGTCTGTTTAACGCCCCTGAGGGGGGTGAGGCAATATCACTTCTGATGAGAGACAAATGTAATCAAAAGTGTCCACTAACCTGGATGAGACATGGTTTATGACCTATATTGCTATTTTATTGAAATTGACACACCCTGTTGCAATATATGGCTAAATGTAGTATGTGACCAGACGATGAATTGATTGAAAATAACAATAATAGATGTGAGGACCTCCAGCTGATGGAACATCTTGTATACACTTCATTTGAAGTAGTAAAGAGTAGTATTTCTTCATATCAATGCAGGAGCTGATCGATATCTGGATGTGCAAATAATAATGAATAATAATAAATCTCTACATCCAAGAGATACTATCATCTGAATATGTTCCCTCCTCTCTTTCTTGATAAAGTAATTACTTGGTGTCAGCGCAGCTGGTATACAAATACAATTTTAATGGTTTGCTCAGCACATTTAATTTGCAGTTTGAAGACAGAGTGAGAAAAAGGGGCAGGAGGAGGAGGTTGGAGCAGCTTCCTCCACATTTGTCATATGCGAAAGTATTGGATTGGTGGATTTCTGTATTTTGATTAGTTTTTGTTTTCGACTGCTGTTTGGTTGCCGTGTCAGAATCTAGCTCGGATTTGATCGACAGCTTCTCAAAAACGAGTGTCTGTGACCTTTAAAACTCTTTTTGGACGGCAATGTCACGATCATGATAAACTATAGTGAAACATTTGAAGTCATCACGGCATCCGCTGACTTGTGCGCTAAGGTCACAGGGACAAATGTAATCAAAAGTGTCTTTGTTTACAATGGAAACAACACATGGCTCCTTTCTGGGCGTTGCTTGATCCGCTGAGGGGACAGATGAGAATCTCATACACGATTCTAACGGCATTAAAAGCAAAGGGTGATAACTCACTTTTACTACGTTGCCTTTATAGTGCGTGGACTCACCAAACAAACAGTACATCAAATAGCAGACCATTCATCCAAGACACTTCGCGCCAGCCTCTCATAATATGATTCTCAGTGTAGCACATAGCTCTGCCAAGAATCAACAGTCCTTGTAAATTCAGTTGAGCTCCATGAAACTGCTCATGCATATAGATATAAATACTCCACATATGTTTGATTATTTCATCTAGTAAAGAAGAGAACCAAATTGAATTTTATAAAATCTCATGTTCCATGAGTGCAATAGAATTTCAGAAAGACACTCAAACCAACCAATCAGGGATGGTAAGTGTGAGAGCACCACCTTCTTGGCAGAAGTTGCAAGGGTTAGATTTGGGACCCCTGCCTCCCTGACTCAGTCATTTCTAATGCAAATGTCTTCACATGGAGAATACGTCAGCCCCGACCCTTTTCAAAACCTGCTCCCAACTGTGACCAATTTGAAGCCTTGTGTTTTGGATATGGACCAGTCCCATCTCAGTTTCTTGAAATTGGATGATGAATAAACATGTTTAGAAGAGAAGGAGTTGAGCCAGACTGTGAAAATAAAGGGCCTGAACCCCTTGGATGACAACAGCTGTCAATCACACCATATCCATCCCCCACCGTAAATGTGCTTTGTCGTCAATTTGACGATAAAAGCATGATGCTGTATTGAGGGAAATTGAAAACACGGGAGACTTGGAGTGTAATATCGGAAATGTGTAATATTATACAACCAATCACCTAAATAACCTTTTGGACAATGCGTGAAGTTTAAGGTGATAGGGATCTTGCAGGGGCCAACAACTGTGTACAACATATGGCGAAGGGAAATCCAGAGTCAAACCACAGCATTGACATCCTGTGTCGAAACCCAACTGTGCTCTGACATCCATTATGTATACCTCACCTATTCATATACAGGGTCATGGAGGTGGGGGTTTGGTGGGAGGTGGGATGTATCCGCACAAGCCTGAGCTGGAAAGGAAAGGAAAGTACTATACGTACATGGCATGTGCACAGGACTGTTTGTGCTCATTTCTGTTGGTGTTGTGTTCATGCTGTGTGTGGATTTGTGTGCAAATGGTAAAAATCGATTATTTTGTGCATGTGGAATTTTTAGATGTTCCATTATAATATTGCAACCATACATTCCAGTTCGACCCATAAACATGTGAATAATGCATATCTGTCAGGGGTTCTCGGTCATGCAATTCATGTATACAACATAGTATGGAAACAAACAGGAAACGGGTCCTATGTAACCCTTGTGTGTCAATCTATGTAGAGTCATTATGTAAAGGCCCACCCATTTGGGTAAAGATGTGAGTAGGACACCTGTAAGCTGTAGACCCAACCTGTTCTTTTAAAGGTCACTAGGGGTCAAGTTGTTGCACTTAATGCAGAACAGCATTAGGGGGCTGGATGTCAGTCTGCACAGCAATAATCAAGCATGGACAGAGTGTCAACAGATCCCATCAGGCAGAATCACTTAATAATACTGAACCAAGACGCCACCAGAGTCAGTTGTGTTTTTGTTGTTCCAATTATACCAAGATGTCGGAAGGTGCTGAAGCTTTGCCCACAGGCTGTGTTCAGTTTATTTGTACCACACAGTTTGGGATCTAATGAGAGAGAGAGAGAGAGAGAGAGTGAAACTGTGAGTGGTCTAATTAATTAAACCGTTTCATCCTCCCTCAGAGAGGTTGTCTTCAATATGCTAAGTATATCAGATTCAAGCACAGGATACTTCTAACGCTTGAGTATTTCTATTGGGTTCTCTTCCATTTTCCCTCTTAACACAATATATTTTCAAATAAAGAGAAATAATAGAAAGCAAACAGCCACTCAGTGATTTTAACCATGCTGCTTAAATCCCTCCAGTTGCCATACTGACATGTGGATTTGTTTATATGACTAAAGATACATTGTACTTTAATGCTGTACAAGTCTCCAGACATGGAGCGGAGCACACTCACAGGGCACTGCTTGTAGCCATGGCAACGCAGACCTCTCATCACCATTTAATGGCTCCCGTGCTCCCGTCCAATCAGCAGCAGCAATGAAATACGCACTCCCCACATGCAGAGTCATTTCAATATTAAAATCCATCCACTATGACTAATTGCTACATGTACAATTCTATTGTGCTTTGATTTGGTCTTGTCCCGTCCACTAACCTGGATGAGACATGGTTTATGACCTTTATTGCTATTTTATTGAAATTGACAAACCCTGTTGCAATATATGGCTAAATGTAGCATGTGACCAGACGATGTATTGATTGAAAATAACAATAATAGATGTGAGGACCTCTAGCTAATGGAATGTACATCTTGAACATACACTTCATTTGAAGTGGTAAAGAGTAATATTCCTTCATATCAATGCAGGAGCTGATCGATATCTGGATGTGCAAATAATAATGAATAATAATAAATCTCTACATCCAAGAGATACTATCATCTGGATATGTTCCCTCCTCTCTTTCTTGAAAAAGTAATTACTTGGTGTCAGCGCAGCTGGTATACAAATACAATTTTAATGGTTTGCTCGGCACATTTAATTTGCAGTTTGAAGACAGAGTGAGAAAAAGGGGCAGGAGGAGGGGGTTGGAGCAGCTTCCTCCACATTTGTCATATGCGAAAGTATTGGATTGGTGGATTTCTGTATTTTGATTAGTTTTTGTTTTCGACTGCTGTTTGGTTGCCAAGTCAGCATCTAGCTTGGATTTGACAGCTTCTCAAAAACGAGTGTCTGTGACCTTTAAAACTCTTTTTGGACGGCAATGTCACGATCATGATAAACTGTAGTGAAACATTTGAAGTCATCACGACATCTGCTGACTTGTGCGCTAAGGTCACAGGGACAACCCTCAACCATGATTTTTTTAAATGGGCCGACGATGAATCATACATAACCATAAGTTCATTATCAGAAATGTCCCTGAAAGTAATTACCTCTCAAAATGTAATGTATTTTTGTAAAACCTGTTAAAGGTTGTTCATCACTTGTCAATGGGGGATCTTTAGCTTCCACTATAATGTAATTTGTTTCATTTAATATGTGAGAACAATATACTTTATGGGTGTATTTAGATTTATAGTGGTGGTATATGCTTTCAAATGGATTAATTGTGCATCATAAATCGATGGGAGCTCCTCATTTTGTTTTAATGGTCAGAGAGTCCCAATGTCAACTATACAATAACTAAATGACCATGGTAATTAATGAGACTTTTATGCCTTTAATCACATAAAAAAAAAAAAACCTGGAATACACTTTAAAATTTGAAATCACTCTTTGCTTTTGGGTCACACTTGAAAATCTGGGTCACATGATCAAAACACAAAACAAGGTAAACCTGAGGAACTGTCTATTCAACCACCACAAATAAACATTCACAACAACCTGAGCGCACACAAAACTGACAAAACAGGAGTGAAGAGCATAGAGACTTTATATAGGCTTCATTGAGGGGGGGCAGGGTCATTGATCAGGTTTCAGCTGTGACACATTAGAGCAGGTGCAGACAATTACAGCGGGAAAAGCAGACAGACAGAAACTGAAGAGGAGAACATGGAAGGAGAGGGGGTTTAAAGTAAAACAGGAAATATAAATAAAGATGCAAACTCAAAAACCACGGAGAAGGAAATAGAAAAACATAAATCAAATGTAGAGAAGTTCATACAATACGAAACTATACAAATGCTCCAATGAATAAATATCTGTCACTTCCGTAAAAATATACACATAATAATTATATGAAAATCCATATATATATATAAAGTCTATGGGTGAGGCACGTGAGATCAGTGTTTTGTTGATGCACTTTGCCCCTGAGGGCGATGGCAGCAGAAGGAACCACTCACCTGCTAAAGTGAGTTTTGGTAGAGATCAAGCGAATCTCCTGCTGGAGGAGGAGATGATCAAACCGGATGAGGTGGAATTTAGAGTTTGTATTGTTGTATTTGTTTTTGTCTTGAGGGTTTGAGTGGGGAAAAAAAGCAAGTGGTTCTAATTTATGTTCATCCCCAAAATAAAACACATTTCCTCCTCTTGAATATATTACTGGGTAACAGAGTGTAATGTGCACCATTTGTGTGCTCAGGTAAACAAAAGCGACAACAATTTCCTCATCCTCGTGTTTGCACAATAATGTTTAATGCAAGCCAGGCATCAGCTGCCATTTTCATTTTCGAGTCTCCAGGTGGACCATATTTTCAAATCCTCATTAATCATGTCCATGCACGCATGTGCAGCTATGTATTTAAGCACCTTAGGCATTTGAACATACATTATTTAAGCACAGATAGCTACTTTTGACCTCTATATCCACACATACATGCACACTAGATTATTAGCTTACTGCTCACCACTATAATGGACCACATCCACCAGAAGCCATTTTGCTGCTGCCTGCTGGGCATCTTTGCCCCCCCCCACTAGACACAGTCGACTTAATAACCTCTTAGATGCTATGTAACAGCTCCTCCCAGGAGATATGGCTGCCAGTACAATGTGTGTGTGTGTGTGTGTGTGTGTGTGTGTGTGTGTGTGTGTGTGTGTGTGTGTGTGTGTGTGTGTGTGCGTGTGTGTGTATAGGTGTGTTAGCGTGTGTGTGTGTTAGGAGACATAGAGCTAAAATCATTTTCACACTGAAAATATTCAGATGAAGCCAAATAAATATTGTTCTATAATTATGATTCTATATCCGGCATCTGTCTGTCTCTGCACCACACTCACTGCATCCAATGCAATAATACCAGTAAAGCCCCTTGTTTTTCCCAGTGCTCCCACACACACAACTATTATAGTCTGGCATTTGTTTGCAGTGGTAACTGATACAATCATCATTCACTCCCAGGTCAAACCCCTCAGCTGAGACTGATTGCAAGTGATAGAAACACAAGACCCACATGGGTTCGATGATGCCTTCCTCTTCTTTATTCCTGCTGTCTCAACAGTGGCATATCTAGTATTTTTTCAAAATGAGGGTCCACATAAAGGGTCCACAGTTGGGCCAATTATGTGTCTGATATTCATACACAATTTCCTTATTCAGTAATTCGCACATACAAGTTGTTATTTGTTTACTGTTAGTTTCACGTCTGGGCTTTGATCACAACCATTTGTGTACATTTTGTTTGTTTGCATCTCTAGAAACAATAAGCAACACATTTCTTTCTTTCTCCTTATTGTGTAAAATACAGCTCATAGAAGGCAGCATATCCGGGGCAGAGGGTTAGAGGAGCTGTCCTCTGACCAGAGGGCTGGGGGTTCGATTCCCGCCTGCCCTAACGCCACATGCTTAGGTGCCCTTGGGCAAGATACTGAACCCCACATTGTCCCATGGGCGCTGGTATAACAGAGGCTTTGCAAATTAGTAGCTTATCAAAACATGCAAATACTTGTATCTTATACAGACTTTAACATTCACAACAGCTGTTATCAATGACATGTTTCACTTTGCAAATTGCGGTTAATGCTAATCACTTTCCTCATGTGACAGGAGCCTGACGAATCAGCAAATTCCTGGCATTTCTGGAGTCATGTGGACACCGGGCGGCACTGAGGCCTCCTCAGATGAAAACATAATCAGGATGTAGCATAAACGACTGTGATGGCAAGCCATTCCCAGTTCTGTTCACATCGACATCGATCAGCGTGACACGTGATGCGCCTGCAGTTACTCCAGTGCTACTTCTGACTGGAGGGAGAGAGAGAGAGAGAGAGAGAGAAAGCCCGGCTTCACACCCTCTGCATCCTCTCATTAATGGACCAGAGCCCCTTAAGTGATCTCTAATGGAAGCTCTTAGGGGAGGGAGGCCTTCATTCATATTCCACTTTTCATCCTGCTCCTCCACCACCACCATCACCACTGTGGCAAACGGGTCAGAGAAAATGCCATTGCAACGCAGGCTTTCCACTCCCCAGGGAATTGCCACAGCCTGAGGGGATGAGGCTTCTGGTAATCCAGATTATATTGGTATTTTTTTCTCCCCCTCCCCTCCCTAATCTGCATTAATCCAAAACAAATTGTATTTGTAGCGTTAAAAAAATAAGACATATGTGATGAGAGTAGTTAAAGGTGCAGTGTGTAAGACTTGGTGACATTTAGAGGTGAAGTTGCATGTTGTATCCATCACCTCACCCTCCTGAACATGCAGGAGAACCTATGGTAGACTTCAGTTGTCATTAAAACTCAAAAAATGGTTAGTTCGTCCGCTTTTACTATTGTAAAAACATGGCGGCCCCCGTAGAGAGGACACCCTTCTCATATAAATATACAATAATGGGCTAATTTTAGAGTAATGGGGAAAAATGTATATGATTATAAATTCATGAAAATATCTATAATATTTGGCAAAAATGACCCAAAATGTATACACTGCATCTTTAATGGAAAATCTGAACATTTGAAAATATGCCTCAGCCCTCTCCTGTGTTTCAGTCACAGTCGCGCCGCCAACCTGAGTCCATTCATCTGGGTAACTCTGCAATTTGTGTATTATGCAAATGTCTTCCTCGCCACCTCCACTGTAATTTCAGGAATTAATCAACACGGCCGAGGCTGCAGTTAAAAGGGGCTCATTGAGACTTAAGACACACTGAAATGAGCAATCGTCAGGAAGGGGGGGGGGGGATGCACATGCTCGAGAGAGGCGCCCCCGCTAATTAGCCACCTGCAAACAAGCGCACTGATAATCCCGCCATCGTTCGGTCAGTGCTGTGACTTGTTCGCTCCATTAACCAGCGATGCACGAACACGGTCCCTCATAATGGAGGAAAGAAATGTAAAAAATAAAATAAAATAAAAACACGTT
The DNA here is from genome assembly GCA_016785325.1 of Chascanopsetta lugubris. Classification (NCBI taxonomy): domain Eukaryota; kingdom Metazoa; phylum Chordata; class Actinopteri; order Pleuronectiformes; family Bothidae; genus Chascanopsetta; species Chascanopsetta lugubris. Next base: position 13,704 of record JAFBJT010109521.1, read on the forward strand.
GTCGCCGGTGTCACCGGAATACAAAATATCAGAAAGGGAGACAGTAAGTACATCAAATATTAATGCGCTTTACAACAACATCTGCCCAAGCGCTGTGTATGAAATATGCAGGGGAACATGCAGAGAATAAAGGAGAGACATGGTGGTTTGTCCTGCTCCACATTTTTTACAGTGTATGTGAGCACCGAGAGGAGAGAAGGAGAAGAAGGTCTTCGATCATGTCATGACTTTTCCATTTACACCACAATGACCCAGTGATTCCACACATGCCTGTCTGTATAAAGACATCACATCGCACCAGGCGTTTACCTTTGGACACATGCACACACACAGCATTCAATATTGATACAAATTGAATGAACATGTGACCACTGCTGTCTCCTTCTTCTGTGTTTCAGACTGGCTGCGTCTTCAAGGGTCAGCCTTGATTCGAACTTCTCGTTTGGAGCTGTGTCATAGAGTCAACTTGGAGGTAGGAGCCATTACACTTCAGTGTGTGGCTGCATCACCCTGCAATTACACTGGCCAACCACTTGTTGACGTAGAGCAGAAACAGAGAGTGGTGGCAGCGGAGTTTCACCACTTTTTTTTTTACTTCGCCGATTGGTGGTCTACGACAGGAGCAACTAGTGTACTTAGTGTATAATACAATGATAATAATGATAATAAATCCAGATAACCCAGGTAGGATGAATGCAAAGTTTAATCTCCATGCACCAGCATTGTTTATATATAAAAGCCCCTCCTCACAAACATTAAGGAGTGACAGCAGGTACAAACAGGCAGGATTATATAACTATAAAACCCAAACAACAACAACAACAACAACACGGCACTGCTGCTTTTAGTCTTGTATTGGAGGCATCAGTCATTCAGCTGTGGGGAAATCGCTACTTTGACTTTTACCTGAGTTCACATTTGTCTATTCGTTTGAACTCAATTAATAATGTTTTCATCCTTCCTCCTCGAGTGGAAGAGGAAGAGGAGAAAGATAAAAAATAATAATAGATAGATAAACAAACTCTTTCATGTCATAATAAGCACCATACTGAGCCACAGAACAGGAAACTCAAAGGTAATTTTGGCCAAAGGTGTTGGCATTTTGTCCAAGTATTTGAAGACGATAAAAAAAGTAAAAAAACAAATAAATAAATGATGTATTAATATAGTATCTCCTGTGTTTGGGGGGGAACCTGAGCTCCATGCAGAAAGACACATAGGTAAATGTACCTTCCAGTAAGGCCTCCCTCTCGCCCTCTCTCCCTCTCCATCCATGCACTCCCACTAATATCTCGCCCATATCTCCATTTACCCTCATCCATCCATCTCCATGCCTCCATTTCCTCCCCCCATTATCTCTCGGATCATCTCCTCTGAGTGAGACCCGCTAACTCAAAGACCAAGTGGCCCCTCATATCTACAATCAGCTAGGTTTAACCAAACTCCCTTAGCCTGCTGGTTCAAAGAAGACAAGAGGAAGAGTGGGCCGAGCCCCTCCCCTCCAACTCCCATAAATCTTTTAATCACGACACTGACAGAGACAGTCTCCTTCTCTCCCTCCTCGTCCATTTCCCTTGATATGTCGGTATTTTCTGTTCTCCTTCCCTTTCTTCTCTTGTATTTAACCCCCCCCCCCCTGCGGTGTTGACTTCCCCTCTCCTCACCACCAACTTCCGAATGGCCGATCCTTGCGCCCCCCCCCCCCCCCTTTCCCCAGCGATTGTTGTCTGCCTACTGTAGAGCCTTAATCAGTACACTGGCAAGGGCTGTAAATTATTCAATAACTGGGAGAAGAATCTGATTCTCTCCCTCCTCCCTCCTTGTTGTGCTCAGAATAGACTTTTCTGATGGGAAGAGTGACTCATTCACAGTGATCACAGGCCGTCTTTGGCTTTGGCCTCATTGATCTTTTTTTGAAATATATTGTGATAGCGTAATTGATAAGGAAGTTATTCTATCTTGTATTGAAATATTCTAAAAAAGATGTAATACAAATTTGACAGTTCAAATTGAGAAGAATGGAGTTTCATATCTTTGATTGAAGTCAGTTGGAATTCAGCCCATATTCCACATTATATCTCCATCTATTTGTCCCCTTATCACAATTTGATTCATTATTTTGTCAAATAATCAAAACCGATTGAATTCAAATGGACTGAGATTAATGGACTGTAATACAACTGTATCTGTGTTTACTATCATTGGCACTCATACTGTGAGTCACCTTTTGTTTACTATAGCAAACATTCCTGCATGAAATAATTCACTTATCGATGACTCATATTGAAATAGGCATTCAAAAATGGCTTTCAGAATACTGTACTGTAGAAACTCCGGTAGTTGCCATGGAAACGGGAAGAGTGGTGCAAAAGTACAAACACATACTGCTCTGTCAGGAATAATAAATAAATGAGAGGAATTAATCTGTCTGTGTCCAGTGAAGCTATAAACACAGTGGAGAATTATATTGTAACAAAAACATCCCAGCGCCATACAGTAAACATGAAGGTAATGGTAAAAAGGTAATGTTAAGTATTCAGCCTCAGGGGCTGCCACATACGAGACAGGCATGTGCTCCACTACGTCCTTATAATGCATTATTTCCCTTCCCCATAACTGTATAATTTTGTAAATGTAATTAAATGAATTCTAATGAATTCAAATACATTTGTTACACTTATTTGACCATTATCATAAATGGGGCTACCTTGTGAATGTTTTTGCTCATTTCATAATAATGTGTTTTCTATTATTATACTATATATTATGATAGTATTTATATCAAAATCATGTATTGTAAAATGATTGAAATGCTGCAGGCTGTATTCAATTCAATTCCCATTGCTTACATAGATTAGAATAAATACATAAACGATGATGATGATGATGATGATGATGATGACGATGAGGATGATAGTGATAATAATAATAATAATAAACTTTGGCAAAATAGTATGCATGCGACGCACAAGCAGAGTAGATGTTACCATTCTATATAAAATTATTCCAGGTGCAACAGTTAACCAGAGGGGAAATTGCATTTGTATGGGCTCAGCATTACTGTCATAGTATGCACACACACACACACACACACACACACACACACACACACACACACACACACACACACACACACACACACACACACACACACACTTTCCCTTCATTAGCATACACTCCATCATACAAGGTGTCACAAAAGGATCAAAAGATGATGAGACAGCCTCATGTGCTGTTTAAGACACCATGGTTTTTTATTACAATCCCCCCCCCCCCTGCCGTTTCTCCCCTCGTCTCCCACCTGAAGTGGGGAGGGTGAAATGTGCCTTCCTGAAAATGAAACCGAACAAACATATGAGATTGGGTGTGTTGACCTTACTTTCGTAATCCCACCCCACCCCCATCATCCCCCCCTATGAATTTTAGCTTGTAGATGCAAGCGTGATGTGTGGAAGCCCGCGCAGGCGGCAGAACACTTGTGTGAGCAGGAGCGTGTTTTAGGTTTGAGGGAGAGATGAAAGGAAAAGAAAGGAAAGAATAGGAAATTCATAATTCATGACTCGGGGATATAAAACGTATGACCTGATTAATTAGTGGATATAATGAGAACTCAGAAGGGAAGAAATTGAAACAGGGAAGTAGAGAAGGGATAGAGCCGGTACATGATAACAAAGAAGATGGATGATTCCTGCGTGTGCCTTCAAGGTGAAAGTGTTGATTGTGTGGATTTTTCCTCTTTATCGCTGTAAATCAGTGTATTGTAACACATGGCACGCATGGGTAACTCTATGTTTATATTTACCTCGGATTTGATGCAGCTTCAGAATTGATGCAGCAGCTGTTTTATTAATCTGACTCGATTGGTCTCCTTGGGACAGGTCAGGGTCAGACACCCACTTGTTCAGTCTCCCATTTTCCCCCACAAGCTGTCAATGTCATGGATTCCTCATTCACCCTGAACTGCTCCAACTCAGCCACATGTCCAGTGCCATCACTCCAAATCCAAACCCAACTGTCAAACCCTTGTTAGTTGTTAGTGATTCCCTGGCAGTGTCAGGGGCTGAAGAGCCATTTTCATCCGAGTAGCAAGCTCCAGGGGCTGACGGATGAGGCCAACATAGAAGGGGAAATAACCTGCAGTTCACAAGGTGGCCACTAGACTCCAAAAACGAATCAATCTACGTGTTTGTCTGATCCACCCAAAGGAATCATTTTCTCCAATTTACAACTCTGCACCCAACATGCGCTCCACCCTCCCGGCTGCTATCATCATACTCACAGCGCATCACAGCCGTTAGAGCCATTGAAGCAGCAGCAGTAATTATCAGACATGTTTAATTATTTGTCTTTAAAATCTGGGTGATTACATCAGCACTTTCTTAGGGGAGTCAGTCCAAATGATCAGTCATGCTTATGAAATGAACTGCACTAGATAGAAAATTGCACTAATGCGCATTAACAATTCCTTGTTTATTTTTTTTGCCATGAAAACATGATTCGTCAGCATTTGCTCCCAGTTCAAATGGGCCGACAACTGACAAAGGTTTTAATTGGCTTCTGTTCATTTTTTGTAAAATCTTGTTCTGTTTCCATGGCAAGGGAATAATGGGCATTTCGTACATAGCATTTCATTGTTTGGATGATGATGATGATGTAACATGAGCTAGACAGCAAGGTCAGGGAGCTTCTCCTGACTCAAGGTAAGGAGTAAATTATGAGGCAGGTTGCCATGGTAACACTGTCATTGAGCCAACACTGAGTTACGTGGTGCTGTTGCCAGTAGCCTGGGCGATGGAACTACTACTTACTGAAATATGTGATAATTGGTTTACCTGTGTCGAAATAAAATAAAATAAAATAAAATAAAAGTAATTTTAGACACCTACCAGTGCAGAGGAGTTAAGGCTCACTAAAGAATAGACAAGCCAAGTTGATCCCATCTCCTGCACTATTGCTTCATCCACACTCGACACTACAGAGACAGCAAGTCGTCATACGTCTGATTCCATTATGTTTGATTTATCTGCTCCTTCTTGTTCTTCATGAGATTCCATCAGAGAGGTGGCGTGAGGTCGAGCTATAACATCCTGTTCCATTGTTTTTAAATCTTGTTCATGTTTGAGATTAGAGAGAATAATCCCTCTCATGGTCCATGTGATGCAACATCATTTCAAAATTGTATTCTGAACTCCTAGTCCAGTTTTTTCTTTGTCAAGTTTGGTCGCCATTTGCCTGAAGTGACACCAGCAGAGGTAGTTTATCAGCTTTTCTGAGGATCTCCCTCCGGTGCCAAAAATTACATCATAACCTATGTCAGACCACAAATACTGTATAATAGACCTGGGATGGAACAGAATTGAAGGGCACTAATAACCCACCTTGCAGCTGACAGGATGTTTCACCTCTAATCATGAAAAATTGGGCAGAATTAACTTCCACCCTGGTTCCCTCAGCTTAATCCGCGATGCTGCTGTCTGTCCTCGTTATAGGTCATTAAATCTAGGGAATTGGATCGTGAGGTTATGTAGTTAATGAGTTCACGCAAATTACTAAAAAAAAGTTTTTGTAAAAGTTGTCTCAAAAAGTATCAACAATTTTGATATTCATTTGATTATGAACTAATTAAAAACACAATATAAAATCCAAACTAAATCTTACACACTGGACCTTTAAGATGTGTCCATGTTGACATAATGTATGGGTCAGAATAAAGAATATATATATGTTTGGTAATGGGACCATTCAAAGTATGATCTTATTAAGGCTATAATAATAAGAAAATGCAATTTACATATGTGGAATCCAGATTATTGTTTTAATTGGGTTTTAATCTTGATCTTGCAATTGAGCTGGATTATTTTAAAAGTGTAATCCCATGCAATCCCACACTGCTTTGAACCATGGTAGGAAGAGTCGTGGTCACGTCTTTACCTTAGCTTTATCACGTGTTGCAGGGAAAGGAGATGTGATCCGATAACCTGCTGTGACTTCACAGCCTATTTCTTGAGATATAAACTGTCCACTCTCATTGATATCACTGTAAAACAAAGTGCAGCCACAACTCTAATCTGCCCCAGGCCAGACTGTCCAAGATGAGGAGCGCTCGCTATATAAAGACAATCAGCCGTGACCAGATCACTTTGTCTCTGCATTAAACCCAAACCCAAAACACACCCTTGTCCCATCAGAGTATTCCAACTCAGACGTCCTTGTCCCGATCCTGCCACTTACGTCGAACTAAATCACCCCGGAGACGGGAAATGGAACTCGGGTTTCCATCCATCTCTGCTGAATCTGTTTTCATGCATTTTAATAATTCGCTCTCTATCGTGTGAGAGAAATCTCGTAATAAACGAGCAATTTGAGATTACCCGCCCGCTCTTTGTTAGGGAGTGTGCATGGCAGGGCCCGAGCCGCTGTCTATTAATGAGAAGATGAAATGAAGATTCTTGGGAAGGCTGATAAAAGGGTACGGAATGAGAGGGACGGAAATGATGATTATCCTGCGCTGCGGCAGCGTCATTATAAAGGCGAGAAAATGCAATTTGTGCCCATTCCGCTTTATGGCAGAATAACCCGTGCGCTCTTACACAGGTGGCTCTCTTTGTGCAGGTGTGTCGGATGTGACCTACATTATCTTGAATGGTGCAAGAAGAATGATTCCATTCAATGCAGCTGCTGCAGTGTAGCACCCCTTTGCTTTTACGCCTGAGCTGGATGAGGGCACGAGAAGGTCCTGCCAATTTCCTACCAGGGGTTGGGAGAGGTCGTGGTGCCACAGCTACACAGCCTCCTTCGGTGAGATTAGACCCCAAGAAAGTAAAAAGATATAAGAACACAAGGACGGGAGCTTTCCCTCCCCTCCTTCAGAGGAGATTTGTGCATTACAGCATCTGTAGGAAAGTGGGGGACTAATGAAAAAGCAGCCGAACATCAGTTATGGTGCATTACAGTGCAGCTCATTTTGGGTGAGAGTCCTCGGAGGGTTGCCTCAGCTTTCACACACACGTCACTTTGCAGCTCTGCACACGCTCTGTGCTGCTGCTGCTGCTGCTGCTGCTGCTGTTGATGGGTTAATGCTACAGGAGGATCGTGCAAGACTGGTGTAAACAGACAAATATCTAATATGCAATAATATCAGCTCATATTTTGAGATTGCAGAGGATTATTTTAAAGCAGGCATGTCAAACTGAGTTTGGGTCTCGGACCGGATCCAGACCTTCTGATCTCAAGTGGGCCGGACCAGTCAAATAATGGCAAAATGTCAAATCAAAATCTTTAGCTTTGTTTTTCAGTGCTATGCTTTAGCATCAAGCCTACATTTGTAGCCTACATATTATAATTACGGATCACAAATGATCTATTCCAGGCATGTCAAACTGAGTTTGGGTCTCGGGCCGGATCCAGACCTTCTGATCTCAAGTGGGCCGGACCAGTCAAATAATGGCAAAATGTCAAATCAAAATCTTTAGCTTTGTTTTT
>JAFBJT010109522.1:0-16462 GCA_016785325.1 Chascanopsetta lugubris
CACTGGGATTGCCTGCACTTGTATGTTCCCAGTTAATGTGCCTAAAATAACCAAACAGCCCCAGTGAGGGGTCCCCGACCTGACACGAGTAAAACCTTTGCCTATGTGAAGGCATTTCTTCCCCCTCTCTGTGTGAAGCTGTTGGGCTGAGCCAGTTGTTCCCTGTGAGTGGGCATAAAACTGGAAATAAAACATTGTGGTTTCTAATTTTATCATCGCTTTGCACACCAGCATGAAATGACCGCAGAGGGGGGAACCTCGGAGCCTAATTGGAGGTTGTGGCTGAGGAGGGGTTGGAGACTGGGGGAAATACTGGCATCCAGTGGTCCTCATTCAAAGCCCAATTAAAAATATCTCAGACAGAGATGTGAATTGTGAATTCAGCCTGCAAAGTGGCTTTTCCCCCAAATCTACTGCCAGAATGCCGGCAATTTTTGGAAGGTCCGAATCAGGCCGGGATGAAGCATTTGAGACCTCTCTGCCAACAAAGGGGGGCAGGGGGGGTGGGGGGTGGGGGGGAGAGGGCCTTTATCTTTTATCTTGGAATGGCCCAACAGTAAACACTAGTCCCATTGGAGGTACAGAGCCCACTGACAGGGTCTCTTTTAAGCCCTGTGTGTTTGCCCCCAACACAGCTCCTCGCTCATAATGCCACCCTTACCAACGCATGATCAGACTGCAATGACTAAATTAGAGGGAAATCCCATTAAAAGGTGCAGTGTGTAAGATTTTTTAAGTGAAGTTACATGTTGTATCCATCACCTCACCCTCCTGAGCATGCAGGAGAACCTATGGTAGCCCTCAGATGTCATCAAAGCTTAAGTGATGCTTATTAGTCCACTTTCACTACTGTTAAAAACAGGGCGGCCTCCATAGATAGGACCCCCCCCCCATGTAAATATACATTCATGGGCTCATTTTAGGGTAACGGAACAAAATAAAACATTTACGTGATAATAAATTCATGAAAATGTCAGGATATAATTGTTTTGTAATATTTTAGAGGTGACAAAAATGACAATCTTACACACCGCACCTTTAAGAAGGCAAGGATTGACTTTTTGTTGTTTAGGATTGATTTGTTTCAAACGTCAATGTTTGTGATGTAAAATGATGGAGAAAAGTTCCCTCTGAATTGGGCTGACCTGAAAAACACTTCCATCCTGTGGGTGTCAATTAGTGTAAAAATGCATCTAATTAGAGAAGAAAACTAACTTCCACCGCCTCAGTTGAAACCCTCAAGAGTTTTGAGTTTCACACCATTATTCAGTAAAAAACAAGTTTGGAAGGTCTACAGGAAACAGAGTATCTATTTCTGTCCAGAAATTACAGTGTGTATGAATATCTGCTGCTTTGAAGAAAAGAGACAATAACCAATATGTCAATGTATTTTTCACCTTATTACTTTGATGTAAAATATCAGACAGTTGTCCAGTAGATATAAGTTTAGTGTTTACACCATTACAAAACACCACTTCCCAAGCCATCAGAAGAACCTTACATTGATGTGTGTTTTCAGAGCTGAAATTGAACACATTTAATTTAATCTTGTAAAATCACCAATTTTATAAAAACCTTTGTTCTATTCGTCCCCGAAACTCAGTTTAGAACCTAATTTCTATAATTCAGCATGTCCCTGTTGTATCTGGGTTTTCACTGGATGTCAGACCGATAATCTGCTAACCAAATATTGGTTTGAAGACAGGGTTGGTGTCAAAACTGAGCTCTGTCCTTGAACTGTGGATCTGAAGAATTGATTCGCCCTCATTGAACCAATTTTCAAATCCTAAGTGCACATGAAGATAGAAATCAGCGAGCTGCTTCCTGGCATTTGAATGTCCCCGGATCCAATTGACTGACACGGTTTGACTTTGAGCATACTGCCACTCGTATGGAGCGCACACTGTATTTCCTTATGCAGGGCCGGTGGAGCTCTACACTGAGTAAACAGTGCATTGCCCCCGAGCACTGTGCGTGGCAAAAAGCATTACACACGAGCGAGTGACCAAATGCATAAACGTACAGAGAGCTGGACTCTTATAGAAAAGCTCCGTCTCTTGAGTGTCTAATAAAAAGCAGTGAACTACTTTGCGAGGTCGTCCTTTCATCATCGGGGAGGGAATTTAAGGTTTGTATTTTTATGTAATCCAAAAACCCCCCTCTCTCTCTCTCTCTCTCTCTCTCTCTCTGTGTGTGTGTGGGGGTACATGACATTTTTAACAAGGGAAGAGAGACAGTGACAGTAAATGGTGTTGTGGCACCAGTTCAACAGCCAAGCAATGTAGGCCTCCAGACACCATCACCAGCTGGGACTCAACACTGACCCCCCCCCCCCCCCCCCCCCCCCCCCCCCCCCCCCCCCCCCCCCCCCCCCCCCCCCCCCCCCCCCCCTTCCCCCCCCCCCCCCCCCCCCCCCACACACACCCCCATCCCTCCACCCCGTCCGCGATCTGTCTCCCTCAATATGGCCATCCCTACTCTACAAATCAACTCCAGATCCACACAGCACATTCCAGCGCCTTCTAATTGATTTCATGTGTATCGCTTCACCCCAAAAAAGACAATCTGTTACAAACGAGAAGGTGAATTTCACAAAGAGCAAGAAACTTAGCTTTTGCCGTTAAAATAGATAACGTGTGATGACTTCATCCGATGAGTAAATAAATGGGACTCCTCGGACAGTGGTGGTCTTGCTGAGTACAAAAGCAGCAGCAGGGGAAAGTAGGACTAGGACAAAAGCCACTACATTGTGGAGCTCAGGTCTTCCAGAATCGTTACGGAGAGCGAGTGGACAAAACAAACAAACACACCGAAGCATGTAATTAGACCCCTGAGGTCAAGTTTGAGGTGGTGTCTTTGTGCTCAGTGTAGCAGGATTTCAAAGCAAGAATCCAGAATTAAGGCAAAACAAGGACCACCGGGAAGAGAACTGAGGCAGAGAAATGTCATTATCTCTTAATTTGCCTCCTGCATTAATTATTCAGGGGGATTTTTTTCAGCGGAGCCCTTTGTGTTTTGTGGTTTCTCAGGGGTTAGAAAGTGCAGAGCACCGTTGTATATATGTCTGCTGAAACTAATACATCAATGCTACAGTGGTCTGGTATGGAAAACATCCATATGTTAACATTCCTGAGTATCCATATCAATTGGGACCCAACATATCCTGCGTGTTGCACTCAAGTTTAGAGCTCCAACAACACTAAAGTGATTAAAATTGATCATTTAAATTGCTGGCAACTAGTTTAATAACTGACCGGCTGGGTATATGTTTATGTTACTATAAACAAAAGTACTGCAATGTCTCCTAATGGCAGAGTAGAATGCCACCCAGAAAGAAAGCACTATTGCTCAAGCAACAAAATACACCAGTGCCAAAGAGGATATGGTTGTTAAAGCAGAGGAAGCCAAAGTTTGCATTTTTTTTTGCAAAGCTAATGCCATGTGATCATGTGAAAGGAACCTGACAAATCCGCCGATGCAACCTCATGATTGAAAACCCCCAATGATACGAGGGTCAACAGTATAGTTTCCAAACATCTCTGTTTCTGCCAGTCTAAACAAAACCACTGCTGGTCTTCAAAACGACCGTGGGTTCAATAACAACTTCTGCCTTAGCTATACTACAACTATGGAGGGAGGGGGCGTGGCTACGATTGTCCTAGTCAGCTTCTACACCGATGACACTGAGCAGTTCCTATGGGAGTGGGAACAGCTCCATACCAGCTCGCAGTGCGCGTGAATTCTCCTGATCCACAGTCCAATGTTCAAAGAGGTTACACATGTATGCACATCAGCCGCCTAAGTTTGACTTAGTGCCTGATGACAAAGCCTGGTTTTGTGTCACTGCACAACAAATGGCTGGAGCTCTGACCCCGCGGGTAACCTGATGAGGCTCTGCAGGACGTCACAGGCCAGGGCAATAAAATGCAACGCAGTAAAGAGACATGGCACTGAGTGAGTGTGATGGATGGACATAAAGTTAAATGTAAATAGGTCAGCGGTGCTGCCAGAGGAGAGTTTGTCCACACAGACCCTGGCGTCTCTGCAAAGCACATGTTCTTTGCATCCGCGGAGCAAAAGTCAGCCCAGATCCGGCCGTTACAAAAACAGAATATGGAAACCGCAAAATGAAGGCTGGACCACATAAACTGAGGCCTTCGCTGCAACTGAGCCCACTGTAAATCCACGGCTCGCTTCTGTCCTTCACGTACCTCTCATGTGAGTTGAAGGATGAAATGTTTTCTGCAATTGACTTAGAGTGAATCCCTACGAATCCCCTATTAGATTCACTCCGAGGGTGGCGGTAAACATTCCTGGTTAAAGCCTCGCTCGGAACAACTCATAAACAAATACGCAAATGAGCTGTCATCCACTTCATGGCTTTCCGGATAATCCCGTTGTTGAATCGTGAGTAATCCTAAAGCATAACAATGTTCCTCGTGTGTTTCGTGAACAAAGTCGAAAAATTCGGACGTTCTCCTGTTCGACCTGGCAAATGCCTCAATGGATGATTGAAATCTCTTGATGAACGGTTTTACTGCTCTACCAGTTAATGCCACAGGCTACATACACCATACAATCTTGATAGTGTTGTCGAGGACCACAGAGTACATCCGACCGTCACATGCAGCAGGGGTTTGAGGCTGATAACAGCCTCAGATGAGAAAACACAGCCAAGCCCAACGCAAAGGGGACCGTTACAGTACGTATAGCCCTTCCCCACTGGTCGAGAACCCCGCTAACAGGGGTCTTATCTACGGTGGTGATGACTTTAATTGGCTGTCACTCCATAAATACATGGCCACACAGGTAATTATTTAGTAGAGATGAAATCAACATTGATGGGATCACACTGTCCAGGTGGACATGCTAATATTTTCTTGGTCGTATTTTGCCACTCTTGCTCTCTCAATGCTACGACGCTGTACCTTTCAGATGTGACAGACAATAGTAGGTCAATGTACTAAAAAGCTGAAAAGAGGTGTCCAATCTGCTCAAGGGGCAGTGGTAGCGATTCAACTCACAAGCTAGGTGAGGTTTGGCAAATTTGGCTGACCACTTCGGCAGCTCGGTAACGAACTCAGCTCCACCGAGATGCCGGAATTTGGCTCTCGAGCACAATCGAGGCTCCGAAATCCAGTCAATTTCAACCATTCCTTCACCGCGACACATAGGTCATAGATATACAGGTGAGGTGACCGGGAGCCATGGTTGTTCCTCTAATGAGAGTTAATAGGTTAACTCATCTCCATACATTAGTGTCTCCCACTCTGACCACGTATGAAAGCGACCAAGGCTCCCTCCAATCAAACCGATCCTCCGGTGGAGTGTGAAGCCAGCTGGCAACGTCGTCAACATCCGAGACGCACATGAGCGCAAGTGAGCGGCGGCAGTATTCTCACAGTGGTGCCAGGTATCAGGCAAACATGGCGGTCCTTTGCAACATTTGAACAAGTCTGTGTTGCCTTTGACAAAAACACACAACACAAAACGTTCTCCCATTTGACTAAAATGTATTTCATTTACATGTGGCTATCTTTTGAGGGAGGCTAGTGGCGTCAAAGACGGGCAAAGGAAAACAGAGACGCAGAACACCCAATGAATCCTGCAAAGCTGCATTTGCACACACTCCCACACACCATCCCTATTTTTGTTTAAGAAGCCACTCTGTTCCTTTTTTGGGTCTCAACAGGCTCGACAGCGTAAACAGTGATGTAGCGAGCGGAAAACACCAATTACAGCACACCCCCTGCCATTCACAATTAACAAACACTTCATCTGCAGTCTCAAGCCGTTAGGATGTGGAGAACTGGAGACACTCTGGTTCGTCTCCTCTCACCTTCTTGACTCAGTCGATTGCAATGCAGCGCAGGAAGGCAGACGTACTAAAACCGAGAGGTGGCTCTTCTTTTGCAGCATCGGTCAAGAATCTCACGGTCTGCTTTCATCGTTTCATGAATCTTTTAACTACGTTGGGAGCTGAACGTGAAAAAGACCGGCACATGGTCTTTACATCAGGTTACGCAAAGCCCAGGCAAAGAATGTTTCAAATCTGGACACGCGGCCGCGTTTCACTCAAAATATTCTCGGATTTCTTTTATCTCGTTTTCTTCCTGAACATTATTCTGGGAATGATCCGTGTTATCTGATGAGCTTGCGGTCAACGGATAGCCTCAAGTGTGCAGACTTACAATTACCGCTCCGACAACTACAGATGGCCTCGTCTCAGAGGACCTGCAGAAGGGCCATCCCACTTCGAATTCTCTGTTGGATTTGCATGAGGAAATGCTGAGTTTCTTCAGCAGATGTTTCCAGTGACAGATGTGAGGAAAATGTATAGCCGGGTCCCGAAAAGAAGGTCAGGCAAACACAGTATAGGCCCTTCAGGAATTCAAACTCTTTAGCCTCTGACCCACATTTACTCGCGTCGACTCTTCTGCCCCCAAAGCTTGCCGAGATGTTGTAAGTTCTATACAAAGTTTGTGTTCCTAAACTAAAATTAAACCAGGAAACAGCTCAAACTATGAGATACAAAATGTACTATGAAACTAGCAAATTTGGTGGCCAGCTTATTTTCTAACACTCAATTAAACCAATACTTTTTTCTTTTTAACTCCATCTCAGTGTTGAATAAAGTGGAAAGATGGACGAATTACCGCTAAATCTGTGGGAAAGATGTGGAATCCGAATCATGGGGTGAATTCACACCATAGGTTAGCGAGCTCTTCCCTGACCCATATAGCATCCATCCACTACGTTTTGAGGGAATCCATTCAGTTGTACTTTTACGAAAACATACAAATCTACCAAAAGCCAGGCAGGGGTAAGATAATACAAAAGAATCTGCTAATAAACTGACCAAAGAAAACAACGACTGATGGCAAAAGCTAAGATTTATCAGTGCACATCCCTCCAAATGGAATAACACAATGCTTTGCAGAACTGGACAGAGTTGTTTATCTGTTAAAGGGGATGATGCTTTTCTGTGTCTTTAATAACCTGAAATCGTTCTCAAAGATAAACTAGACCTATAAGCAGGTGTGCATGGGGCCCAAGCCCAAAAACAACTGTCCAATGCCTCTCCAGGTCCAAAATGACATGAAAAGTCTGCGGTTGAAATCACTGCATTCTCCACGTAACCATACATTTACTTCAATGACCAGAGATGAACTAGGACTACATGATGTGCGGAACTGGGCTGTGTTTTGATCGTTTTAAAAGTGTTGACGCCTTTTCAACTGTAGCACCAATGACCATAAATCAGCATCAAGGATAAATAGTAAACAAAAAGGCCTGTCTCATATTCAACTGCAGCCTTTTGATTCCGCTGTCACTAATCCTCTCCAGTTCCAAGAGGTTGGCCCCGGGGGTTTCTATCCTCAAACTGTGCTGCTCCGAAGGAGAGAGATGCTGCTAAATCAGCTGTTAATAATGACATAACACACACATATCACTTCCAGCCCCCCCCCCCCCCCCACCCCCCCCCCCCCCCCCCCCCGTGATGTAACTGTAGTTTCTTAGAAAAGCGCCCGCTTCTTGCGTTTCACTCCACTTCTACCCCACAGCAACCCCTTTGCAGTGGCATCTAAGTTGGATTAATGGCCTCCCTGTGTCCAGATGTTCCATACTGATGGTGGAGGGAGGAGCTTCCAAGGCCGCTCTAACCTATAGATCCTCCTTTGAAGAGCCTCCAGCGGGCTCAAACGGATCTCATTTGGAAGATGGGGAGCAAATGTGACTGCATGAGGCAAAAAAGTGCGGCGCTATTGTTTCGATAGCACAGGGAGGGATGGAGTGGAATGAAATGGGCTGGGAGCTGTCAGAGCACATCTGGATGGGACAGGGGGACTTTTGTGTTGCATGACTATAGGAAAATATTACCAAGCATTTCCAGACTCGGGGATATGATCGAATCCTGCTTTCGCCATAAAGCTCAACAAGTCGGCGAAGCACTGCCTCAGGAACGATGGTGCATCTCATTATCGGAGGATCAAAAGGAGCCATGTGGGATGTGGGTTTGTACACATGTACACAACAAGTACCTGGCTGCTGTCACTAACAAAAAAAATAATAATAATAAGGATTCCCAGGCAGCAGCAGCAGCAGCAGCAGCAGCATGTCAGGGCAAGTGTCTCACGAGCCAAAAAAAAAATCACACCTCCACACAAGCAAACACAAGTGCTGTTTTCATGTTTTCATAAGTGCTGAGTCACCGAAAACAAACACAAACCCATCCCATCCCCGATTGTGACACTGTGCATACAAATCTCCCAGCATGCTTTGGGTTTGAATGGCTGCCTCTATTCCCTTTTCAAGAGGAAATGTTTGGGATACATTGGATGAAAGCCATTTTTTGGAAGCACTGTGACTGGAGAAATCTCTGAAAAACTGGGGGAGAAAATGGGTCACTCGAGTGTTGCCAAAGAACCTGCTCGTATCACAAGTGTCTGTGCATGTGCCATCCTAGGCCCATTCTGTCTTCCTGCTCTCACACACACACACACACACACACACACAGAGTCAAGATATTGGGCCACAGCTCATTTGTGCTCCACTTTGTCTGATCAAAGGCTTTTCCTTTGATGATGGGTGTGTGGCTGAGAGCACACAGCTGTAGCACGGTGCTACCATGAGCACAGACAGTCTCCTCACACATTTCACATTATACACTTCGATCCGGGCTGCAACTCTGGCTGCACACAGGCCTGTGTCACACACTCTATTTCACAGATGCTGTGCCCGGGGAACAGAGGGGGGAGAGAGAGGGAGAGGGAAAAAGAGAGAGAGAGAGAGTGCTTTAGCTAGACAACACAACAACAGGCTTTCTCCTTACCTACGGTGGCACCGTCAGGAGAGCCGATCCCCGACGCGAGTATAAATCCCAGGCAGAGCCACCTCATCGCCATCTCCGGAGCAATGCCCGGTGGGCACCGCTGTTAGAAGGGAACGGAGGAGGAGGAGGAGGAGGTGGAGGAGGTGGTGGTGTTGGTGGAGGAGGAGAAGGAGAAGGAGGGGAGGAGAAGGAGAAGGAAAGGGGGTAGGGGTAGGGGAGGGGGAAGTTGGCCGGATCTCTGGAACCCAAAGCGCCCGACCAGCCACCTCATCCGAACTCCAGTGGGTTCGGGTTGCGATCGTCCGTCCGTCCCTCAGTCCGGGTGCAGCCCTCGGGTCAGCGCGGCGGCCGCTTGACGGTGGCGTGTGCGGGGATGATACCGCTGGAAGGAGGTGAGGTAGCTAAGGCTCCAGCCCCGGCGAGGCTACAGGCGATGCAGCAGCAGCAGCAGCAGCAGCAGCAGCACAGTCATGTATATTCGGGATTGATTATCGCCTTTCAGACATGATGCGCGCGCGCGTGTGAGTGTCTCTCTGTCTCTCTCTCTTTCACCACCACCACCACCTCCTCCTCCAGCTCACCACCATGCCACTGGAAGCGTCCGCCCGCGGTGAAGCGTCCTGCAGCAGCCGCCCGGCTCCGCTCCAAGCTCAGCTCAGCTCAGCTCAGCTCAGCTCATACCGGGCCGAGCCGCCGCGTCTAAAAGAGTCTGGTTCTTTGAAAAGAAAAGGGGAAAAAAAGAGGGAAAAAAAGAGATAAAAAAAATATGTGTTTGTATATCCAACGGTTCAACAGGGCTCGTGTTTGTTGTGTTCGTTGTCTCGCGGCGCCGACGTCTCCCCGTGCGTGTGGCTGCACGCGTGAACTGGATGGTGAGTGTGTGTGTCTCTCTCTCTCTCTCTATCTTTCGTTCTCTCGCTCTCTCTCTTCCAGGCAGCTCCAGCGGCGCCGTGTGGCGAACGAGCTCCGTGACGTAACGTTCGACTCCCAGCAAGAAAAAAAAATGGGACAAGCCGAGCGGCGAGGGGGCCCGTGTGCGCATGCGCCAACACACCTCCTATTCTCCGATTTCATGTTCTTGATCGACGGCGGTGTAGGTGAGAGAGAGAGATTGTTGCAACTGGAGCCTCATGAGCCGCCATGTTGGCTCAACAG
Source organism: Chascanopsetta lugubris (assembly GCA_016785325.1). NCBI lineage: Eukaryota > Metazoa > Chordata > Actinopteri > Pleuronectiformes > Bothidae > Chascanopsetta > Chascanopsetta lugubris. Next base: position 9,989 of record JAFBJT010109522.1, read on the forward strand.
CACAGCCCTACGTTTTTATCGAGGGCCCCTTGTGACTTCCACTGACTGCAAACGAATCAATTGAAATATGTTACAAATATTTAAAAGTAAAATAAAGGAAATTGTAATAGAAGCCTTGTCTTCTACATGTAATCAGTCACTGGTTAGTTTTGCAATCTGACCCAGATCCATTTAAACTTCAGATAAGAGCCCCGTCAAAACTGTCTGTATACTTTAGTGTATTGGATATATTTTTTATTCCATTCCCGAATAGAATCAAATTAAGAAATCCGAATAAAAAGAGGAATTTTTTTAGAGGGTGCACCAACTGGGTGAGCCATGTTGGCTCAACACGGCTTTTTCTATCAGGGTCAGTACTATCCATTTGTTACAAAACACATATGTACACATTTTTAAATACAAAAGTATTTGTTGATATTAAATTGAAATGGTTCTACAATGACAGCAATGACTTGTCTCCCTCATGTAACTGATACTTGAATTATAGTGCAGTTCATACCAGAGGCTGGTTGTTAATATCTCGAAAACAAGAATGGACCAAAACCCATTTAAACCTTGAACAAAGACCCCATCAACACTATATCCACCAGTTGATTAGTGTCATTCTATTTCATGATTATATAAACCTATGTAGTGTTTTAAGTGTCATTTTGAGTAATTCATTTCTGTAAAAATATATTATATACAGGTTAATGAAAGCAACAACTATTTCTTTCTGATAATCATATCAGAAAGAAAGAAATACCTAATTAGGACTCGTTCAAGTTAAGATGACCTAAATCATAAATATTTTACCTATAAAATTAGAATATTATGAGATCAGAAATATTACATTTTAAGTTGTTTTTTTAAATATATGAAATATTCAAAGAAGGAAACAACAATGGAAACTTCAGTATGAGTTCAGCGAGAGGCAGCCCACATAGTCTCTCAATGGATTCCTCACTAAACCATGCCCTCTAGTGGTAAATATTGAAAGTGTGATTGTGAAGTGGCGATCATTTGCATGTTTTTGGATATCTGTGCATGTGCTGCAATCAGATGAAAGAAATTAACCACCAAATAAATATGTACTTGTATCCCAGTGAAATTAATCTCAATGAATGACTCACATTGAAAGTGAATGAGTGAAAAAAGGGCTTAAATCCATCTGATTGTCAAAAAGACCCCATTAACACATTAATCACATTATTTTAGTCCATATTTTCTTACACTGGAATATTTCAAAGGTACAATTTTATAAGAAAACAAACAATTTTCAAAACAAGATTTGGAAGAAAATGTACTCTCATATCAAGTATATTCAAAATCATGTCTGGCAAAATAATATGTTTGGTTGGCTATAAAAGGTCCGCTGTGTCAAATTAAGGTGGTGAAAGGGACCTGAGCACATTATATTTTACTAAGGACCGGGTTCTCATGGAAGCCACCAAGTTTTTACACTATCCCAGCGTGGACTTCATTTAATAACAGTGGGCTGCCATTTTGGCTCTCTGTCATGCTTATAGCGGGGTTAGGGTTATGTGAAGGGTACTAGGCGGCAACATGCAACTTCATCTCTAAGTATCATCATCGTTAACATGTAAAAACATGCCAGTAAACGGGAAAGTGTCATCTGTAAAGTATTGTTGTGAGTTCCAGACTGAATGTTCTCATAGACCATCTGAACCTACAGGGGGCACTGAGCACTTGTCTTTCAGGGAGAGATGCAGACTCATTCATTTGACTAATGTAACACAGACGCCCCCACAACTAGATGAAAGCTGTAATTAAAAAGCAACGTATCCTCTGATTAGAGTCATTTTAATTTAAAGTGAAATGCGAACAGCTGTTTTTACAACCAGTATGACATCATTCCGTCTCTCTGAAGATTCGCATCCACTCCAAGCCTTACGGCGGGATTAAGGGGTGAACCAGTCGGTTCAAATTGTCCTCGATGGCTTTCTTCTTCTTTCGAAAGATTGTCCCCAGGTCTCTGCGAAAGAAGTTCCAGATGTTTATCATCAGCAGTCTGACTTTGGCACGCCAGCAGGAGTTCTCAGCTGGATCCGGACAGGCGTCGGTCTGGATGTCGTCGAGGCTTTCGCCTAATTCAGTGAGTTCGTCCGCACAGTCGACGATCTGGACGTTGTAGAGGCAGTTGTCGGATTCCTCCACGAGTAAGGCGGACGATTCGGTGAAGTCATCCGGGTCCACGTCAATCTGGATGTTGTCAAAGTTGTGTAGTTGCTGCAAAGGTATGGAGGCGGACTGAGCGGCCTCATCGGCACGGGCGACAACCAGGCCGAAGGTTCCGTCCCCGATGAACTCCTGGAGCAGGTAGCGAGTGGGTTCGGTCTTGCCCATGTATTCAGCTTTGAAGGAGAGGACATGGGAGGGGTCAGAGTGCGGAGTCAGGGGCTGCACCCAACACAACAATACGATTTCTTTGTGCTTTTACCCCCATGATCCTCTACTTCTTCATTTCTCCTTATCTAACGCCTGAGTAATTGTTCTTTAAACATCTAAATTAGATGCAATGACTTTGAAGTATGAAACAGAATTAAACCCAGATTAGGACAAACCTTTGAAGTTTTGCGGTATGGGTGAAAGTACTTCCATCACCGCGTGTGTTGGGTTTGACTTACCAGTTTTACCGACGGTCAAAAAGGCGTCTGCACATGGTTCTGATAACATTTTGATGATGCTCTCTCTCTCGGCGAGGGCAGGAGCAGACCGTATGAGATGTAAACAGTATGTGCAGCGCAAACAGGTTCAGGGGTGTGTGCACGACACAGGTCCTTCAATGCGTGACATGTTGTTTTGAGTCAGCTGAAGTTCCTTTGAATCATTTGGACGGAAGGATCCTAAAGATCAAAGGACAACCCCCCCCACCCCCCCTCCTTCTCTATCTCTCTCTTTCACTCCAAAATAATGTTTTTTTGTTCTCCCCAGAAATATCTGGAAAGACACCTTAGACACATAATATAATGCAAAAATATACATAATCAATAAATATATTTCTTTGTGTTAACTCTTGCACTGGCTGAATCTTGCACTTTAGCACCCAGTGAATGAACAACAAAAGTACTATTACATCACCGATGACCATCCCTGAACTCGAGCTGCGGAAGAACAGAAGGAATGAAATCCCTAGTTAAACATTTTTGCACTTTCCAGTCGAACTCCACACTAACTGTTGCTATAAATGAACTGTGTATTGTTTGACACATTGACTCCTTGTTTCCCACAGTCATTGAATCTTTGCATATGAAAAACAACAGGTGCATGCGTTTCACAGTTAACAGTGAGCGTGCGCATGCCTTTGAGGGGTTTCAGTTTTCACATGTTTACCCAAAGCCCAAAATCACAGGGGAGAATGCGAGGTATGTGGAGAATCTGTGAGAAACATGCATGAAGTTTTTCCTCATCCGAGCACATTTTCAATCTCAGGATCAAAACAAAACAACGAGCTAGTGGTCTAAAAAAATTTTTTTTTAAATAAAGGGACATATTTTGAATCACAGGATTTTTGAAATGTGCTGCCTTTTGGCAGCTCAACTGTCGGCCCATGTGTTCCAATAACGCTCCCTGTGGTAAGGTCGCGGGAAAACACAGCCTTCTTTTGGATGCGGGGGGGGGGGGGGGGTTTTTTTGCCCCTTTTGGGGGGGGGGGGGGGGTTTGTTTGCTCCTTTATTTGCTGTGCCGTCTCCTCTGTTTATCATCCCGCCGAGTCAAAGCGATTGCTGGTGTTACCTCAACCTGAGAATGCCCCCTTTGTGGGAGGAGGGCCGGGCACTGTCATGCAGGAGAGACAGACGCCAGCATGCTGTGTGGGAGACAGCTTGAAAGCGTGCCAGTGTAAACACTCCCAGACCACATGTTCTCCCAGGGTAGAGGGGCTGGCCTCCCTCCAGACACATCTGCACACAATCCCTCAGCTTTCTGCCGAGCCTGCCAAGGAGACGGAGCGAGGCACAGGGGGAAGGAGAGCAAGAAAGTGGGAGAGGAGTGTTCCCAGACATGGGATGGGGGGTGGGGGTGGGGGGTGGGGGGGAGAACCCGCTTCATCTTTGTCGACGGTGTCACTGATGAAACGGGTGGAACATGCGAAAGAAACAATGAAAAGCAGAACGGGAGGATCGCAGGAATCCACCACCTGTCGGCAAAGAAGGCCCAGTGTTTGCGACTGTATACACGTTTGCGAGAGGCCACTCATTTCACACGAGTCTGCTGGGCTGCAGTTGCCACCCCCCCCCCCCCCCCCCCCCCCCCCCCCCCCCCCCCCCCCCCCCCCCCGGGGTGCATTTCCCCCCCCCCCCCCCCCCCGCCCCCCCACCGCCACCACCCCACCCCAACCCCACCCCAACCTGCCTGCATCCTAGAGAGAGGATGGATTACTGTCAAACTGCTGACTCACACGCGGCCACGATCTGCATCCGGAGCCGCACTTCGTACCGTACATCATGTCGTTTTTCACGACTAGTTTCAGTCTCATTCAAAACACCAGCGAATGAATGAATGAACGAATGAATGAATGAATGAATGAATGAATGAACGGATGAATAAACCACCCCCTCCCCCCCATGCCAGTGTGTAAATAAGGACACACAAACTGCCACTGTTGCCCCTCGGCTCGTCGGCAAAGCGTGGCCTACGGAGTGCGTTTCTTTGCAGAGAGGTAATTACTGTGCAAGCTATGCTGACAACACCTGAGGAATGCAGAGCATGCAGCAGCAGCCTGTGTTCTCTTAACCCTGCCATCACTCACTCCACCCTCAACCTCTCCCCCATCTGTAACCCTCGTGCAAGCAACCCCGCCCCCCCCCCCCCCCCCCCCCCCCCCAACCCTGCCCCCCCCCCCCCACCACCCACCCCCGCCCCAATGCAGTGAGAGGCAGGACCTGACAGTTCAGCCCTGGAGTTTATCCTGACATTTTCACAGGAGTGTTGGAGATTTTTGCAGCGACGCAGGTGTTGTTTTACGTAACATCATTACAAAGGTTAAAGGTGCAGTGTGTACGATTTGGTGACAACTACAGGTGAAGTTGCATTTTGCATCCATCACCCCAGCCTGCCCACCCGAGCATGCAGCAGACCCTGCGGTAGCCCTGGGTTGTCGTACAAGCTCAAAAGATATTTGGTACATCCAGTTGAGGCTATCGTAAAAACATGGCGTTGTTTTTGTTTTCTACAGATAGAAGTGAGAAAAGAATCTTACACACTGCACCTTTAATAAACAAAATGATATTGTAGGATATAGTTACAATCACTTTTTATTTCATTTTATTTTTTGACCCTACACTCCCATATAGGCCCCACGGTTCCTGTCGCTGGTGGGTTCACAGTATGTGTTGCCTGGCTCGGGCCCACTGCCGTCAGAGTCACTCCCCCAAACTGTCCTTGAGCTCTGTGGAACTCACAGCCCATCTGGCCGAGCACTCGCACAAGCATGTCAGAACACTGTGCGCAGATCGAAGCGCGGGGGGGGGGGGGGGGGGGGGGGGGGGGGGGGGGGGGGTTGGAGATCTCTGAGTGACCTGATTGTGGCCTGAAAATGGTTCAGTCCAAAAAAATCTGACATCAATATCCAGTTGAGGAGAGTGATGACCACTGGGAACCCCGTTGTTTCTACGAAAATGCAAGCAAAGCATCAAGTGTTGATTTGTGATTTGTGTGTGCGTGTGTGTGTGTGTGTGTGTGTGTGTGTGTGTGCAGAGATTATGAATTCAGCTGAGCCTCTCCCATCTGTCTGACTCGCCCATCATGATGAAATCAGGATGAAATCCCTTAAGCGTGTACAACAACACAAGTGCACACTTCTGTGATGCATTGACCGTATGATGTAAATGCCATGCCTGTAAAAACAACAACAACAACAACAACCTACAATCGACATGGCTGAGCAAACAACTACACATGTTTCCTGCTCACTTGAGGACTAATCAGTCAAGTTACGGCAGACAAGGCAAAAGGGTCAGGGGATTTAGTTGCCAAGCAACTTCTGTTGATACCAACACTTGTTAATCTTCACATGATGAGAGACTTGTGAAAGCATGAGGACTGAGTGATATGGATGAGTGTTTGAAATTAGGGTTAAAATCCTCAAACAAGAAAAATAGCATTGCATGTAAATGTTTAGCAAAACATAATAAAAACAATTCTAGTTGAAGATCATATAATATGTATAATATATAAATATTTATATATATATACACACACACACACATATATATATGTACACACACACACCACTAGGTGTCACAAAAGCTTTCACATCATACCTAGATCATTTTTGTGCATACTAACTTTGCCAATAAAGCTAATTTTGATTCCTGCATGATGAAATGTTATATATTATGTATCGCCTATAGTTATTATTTCTAATATTATTGTTGTTGTTGTTATTGTTATCATAATTATTAGAAGGGAGAAACTCTCGGGCTCTCTCTCTTTTCCTCTACTCCCCCTTTCTCTGCACCCCCCCCCTCTCT
>JAFBJT010109522.1:16495-29291 GCA_016785325.1 Chascanopsetta lugubris
TGCCCCCCCCCCCTCTCTCTCTCTCTCTCTCTCTCTCCCCCCTCCTCCCCCCTTCCTCCTCGGTCGCTGACGTCAGCTGACCGCCTCGGCTCTCTCGGTTCCTCTGGACACGGCGCCGCGTAAAAAATGCTGCTCTCTGTGCCGCCAAGGACAGGAATCAACCCATACAACGGCTACACCAGCAAACACAACAAGAAGGTGAGTAAACAAAACAACAACAACAACAACAACAACAACAACAACACAAACTACACCACTACCACCACCACCCTCCTCCTCCTCCTCCCCATTGGCTCCACCATCTCCTGCCGCTCTCAGCCCGTGCAGCCGAGGACCACCGGGGCTCGTCGATACCGTGCTGCGCCCCCCTGCCCCTCTGTCCGTTTGTCTTTCTGACCTCTCGTCTGTCCGCCTGTCTGTCTGCCTGTCTTGTCTGTCCACTTGTCTGTGTGTCCGTGTGTCTCCGGTTAACAAGGCGCTCGACTGTTCAAGCTGCAGTGTCCTTGAGAAGTGTCTCGCAGGCGGCGTGTAAACTCTCTCTCTCTCTCTCTCACCGCTCCCGGAGCCCCCCTCTTCTGTTGTTGTTGTTGTTGTTGTTGTTGTTGTTGTTGACTCTTACAAAACCCCCACCGTGAGTGGTTACTGTCCGTTACATTAGAGCCACGTTCGGCTGTCGGTTGTTGTTGGAGCGACGGGGACAGAGGGAAGAGAGGGAAGGGAGAGCGGCGCACAAATTGCCCGGAGATGATGGATGTCCGCGGGCTGTCGCTCAAACACGACCCCTCTCTGTTTGCCGGACTTTGTTGGATGTTTAAACAAGTCGACTCGGCTCGTGTGTGGCTTTCATTGCATTTAGCTCGAGTTGTTCAAAGTTTATTCTCTTTCCTTATGTGTGTTTTACGCGTCGAGATATGCCCCACCCCTTCATTCCTGCTCGTCATGAGTGAGTGGGGCTGAAGGCAGGAGTTACACTCGGTGTGTATACATGATGGATGAATGGATGGATGGATGGATGGATGAGTGGATGGGAGGATGGATGAGTGGATGGATGGATGGATGAGTGGATGGGAGGATGGATGAGTGGGTGGATGAGTGGATGAGTGGATGGATGGATGAGTAGATGGATGGATGGGAGGATGTATGGGAGGATGGATGGATGGATGGGAGGATGGATGAGTGGGTGGATGAGTGGATGAGTGGATGGATGGATGAGTAGATGGATGGATGGGAGGATGGATGGATGGATGGGAGGATGTATGGGAGGATGGATGGATGGATGGGAGGATGGGTATATGATATAGATGGACGGATCAAATGGATGGATAGATAGTGGGTAGATGGGTTCTATGGAGCATGGATTGATAAATGTATGCGGATGAATAGATAGAGGATGGATGAACACACACACACACACATTTAGATAGATGGATGGATGGATAGATGTATGGATGGGAAACAAATGTAGCAGCAACATGTCAGGCAGTTAAAGGAGCAGTGTGTAAGATGTGGTGACATCTACAGGTGAAGTTGCATGTTGTGTCCATCACCTCACCCTCTCCCCTCTGAGCATGAGGGAGAACTGATGGAAGATTCCACTTGTCATTAAAACTGAGAGGATGTTTAGTACGTCAGCTCTGGACGACTCTAAAAACATGGCGGCCCCCATAGAGAGGACCCCCCTCCTCGCGTAAATATACGTTAATGGGCTCGTTTAAAGGTAATGGAGAAAAAATTATTCATGTACACAAATACGAATGGATGAAAATGTCCATATGTATTTTTTTTATATATATATTTAGAAGTGACAAAATGTCCTAGATATTACACACTGCACCTTTAACACACCAGTGTAAGATGAACAGATTGAACATATTACAAGGTGTGTTCCCTTGTAGGACAGATGTAGAGACCACTTGTATAAAATCCATTCCCGATTGGATGTTGTCTGGTCACATGAATAATTCATGGGGCGACTCTGTTCTTTTTTTCGCACAGATTATTCAGTATAGACGTAACACGGGCGGTGAGGGCTGTGTTTAGATCAAATACTGATCGAGTGGCTTCTTCTTCTTTGCGCTCTTGAATAATTCATGAAGTGGCATTGTTTTGTTCCTCCTGGACCGACAGGTGTAGAAATTCCTGGACGAACATGGACGGGATTGTTTGCCGAGTCGGTGCGAGCTCTTTTCCTGCTATCTGGGCTTTTAAAGTATTAGCACTATGAAGTGAGTTGTTCACGCCTTCCTCTCAACGTTTTCTTGGCCAGTGTCTCCAGAAAAAAGCTGAAATCAAACACCCACCCCCCCCCCCCTTCCTCCCCTCCCTCACTCCCTGTATTATTCCCTTCCCTTCCCTTTTTGCCTGGAGGCTGGCAGGAATTCAGATTGCTCAGATTAATGACTTGGAATTCCTGGAATCCTGGATTTAAACAATGTGTTCATTTCGAGAAAGGTGTGTGTGTGTGTGTGTGTGTGTGTGTGTGTGTTTGGGGAGGGGGGGGGGTCTGCAAACCTTTTCCTTGAAAGAAGACATACAGATGCACTTTTTTGATTTTACACAATTTGCTCTGTCAACGTGCCGAAGTTACACACAGAGAGGAGACTAGTAAAGACCAGCGTCTCTTTTTACTATGAGAAAAAGGGGGGAGAAAAGAAAAGGACTAAGAGGAACCCCCCCTCCCTCCTCCACCTCCTCCTCCTCTCTGCTTTCGATTAACAGCCCTGTCTCTCTCTCTCTCTCTCTCTCTCTCTCTCTCCCCCTGTGTCTCTCTCCCCTGTGTGCTTCACATAGTACCTCGATTTCTTGTCTGTCAGTGGTGTTCACATGGAGAGGAGAGGCTGATCATCCCACTTGACTGATTGATTACTTTGTCCTCGGCCTCTCTCCAGTTCATTTGAAAACAGGCTAATTATTATCTTCTTCATTTTTTTTTTTTTCTTAACAGTTTTAACTTTTTTTTGGGTGGTGATTTTAAATGAATCTGGATTGAATCAGCTGGAGAAAAGCAAAGAGTAGACATCTCGCCTGGTCGCCTTAAGAAGCCAGGGACTGTCGTCACGATTCTCTCACCCCGCACGCTGCTGTTGAAGAACTATGAGAGACAGAGATTGTGACTTTGACTCTGTGATCTTTTCCATGGTGCCTTTTAAGGTTTCTGTAGCCAAACAGGTAGGACTCCTCATTCAAGATATACCTCACACTTGTTATATATATATATATATATATATATATATATATACATAACTCATAAATATACATATTGTTCTAGAGAAAGTATTTCTACTCAACATTATTGTGAAAGCGGTTGATGTGGTCATTGACTTGGAGCAGCTGTGGATCAGTGGTCAGAGTGGGTTGTTTTGAGTGTCAGTGATTCAAACCCAGTCTTCTGAATGCCAAAGTGTCTCAATGTAAAGCTTTTGTAATCAATACTAGAAAAACACGGTATGAATACAAACCATTATGTGTGTTATTTGAATGAATCTGTAATTTAATGGGAAATATGTAAATAATGACAGACACAATGTTGGGGCCATCTATTATTAGCACATCCGATAATCTGGGTTTATCGGGATTAGTGTATTTTAGTTAATTATTCAAAGAGTTTGATTAAAAAGTGTGATACTTTGGCTCAGCCGCAGCCATGTCTCACCTATCTTGTCCTCAGAACTATTTTGTTAAATTTATGGGACCTAATTTAATAGATTATTTAAGAATCTATGGTGAGTGTTTTTACAGTAGCCCAGTGTGGACATACTAAACATCTTTTGAGTTTTAGCGACAACTGACGTCTACCGTAGGTTCTCCTGCGGGGTGAGGTGGTGGATACAACATGCTACTTCACCTGTAATCGTACACACTGCACCTTTAAGGCACGCATCCCTTTTCACTTAGCCCGTCATTGTTGTCTGTGGGATGAAATCGTCCTTGAGTCACCTGCGCTCCCTGCAGGCTTCCTCTCTGCTCCCTCCAAACTGTAATCACCTCATCAGTTTCCAGCCACTGCCTGGAGCACTGCCCCCCCCCCCCCCCCCCCCCCCCCCCCCCCCCCCCCCCCCCCCCCCCCCCCCCCCCCCCCCCCCCCCTGGGGCCCCCCCCCCCCCCCCCCCGCCCCCCCCACCTCGCACCACACTGAACAGGCTGCTGACTGGTCATGCCTTTCGCACGACTATAATAATAATAATAATAATAATAATAACACAAAGAGCTAAATGTATTCCTCTGCACCTATGGCTGTACACTCTGATGAAAATGGGGGATGTGAGCCGAGACCCACGTACATGTTCTTATGCAGAGTGGCTGAAAGTGAGCGAGTGTCAGTTGTTAACGGGCAGATGTGGGATTAAATGATGACTTGTCGTAAAATGAGGATGTTGGCTGTGCATAAGTGTGCGCTTGATGTGAATTGCGACTCAGAGATGATCTGGTCAAGGTGCCTGGTTCCCACAGAACGCTTCCACCTCCAGGAATGTGGTTCCATTTAACAGTAAAGGCTTCACCTCTTGATCTTGAAGTGTTCCAACACCCCTCCCACACACACACACACACACACACACACACACATATATACAGTCTCGTCCTGGAGCACAGAAACACAAACATTTGTGCATGGCAAAAGAATGTAAAGATCGTTTGGAGATGACACTGTGATGTATGTACGTACACAGTGAACACAGATACGTGTGGGCGGCTGCATGGGAAGTGAAGAGTAACAAGCAGGAAGGTGCCCGATGACACATGAGGGGGCTATGATTGGCTGAGTGGATCATGCACATTTCTCATTAGACTCTGTTGGTCCTTGTCGCCAAAAAAAAATTTCTGCATGTCCAGGAGGAGCAGGCAAGGGGCACGTTTTTGAAGACCTGTGGTTTTGGTTTCTAGTTTGACCGATCGTGTTTGATCAGGCTTTGTTTGCAGAGCTAAACCGTCCTTTGTCTACTTTGTTTGCATCTAGTTTGAAGGGTGACAACTTCTCCGTTGACGTTGATCGTCTTTGGCTCCGGCTGCTCTCGTCAAGCATGGCAGGGATTGTGGCAGGGTCGGTCTTTGCAGATTGATGGAAACGTAGCCGACCGAGGACGCGCATGGAATTTATTATGCCGCTTGTTTACATCATTTGTTTATTGGTCTCTTTTGTATCGCCGCTTGTTATTTGTCATCTGTTTTTTCGATGACACCTTTGTCCGCAGGGCGTAGCGAGCTGAAGTGATGTTCTGTTGTGGGCAAACTCAGAGGTTCACATCGTCCTGGTACACTCAGTGAAAAGTAAATAGCGTTTTTAGATTGGATTTCAGATGGTCGACAAAAATAAGCTCTGTTGCAAACACAAGTCTTGAATACTGGCATGTTTTGTTCACCAAGATAATCTTCGCGAACTGCCCCCTGATCAGAAAACTGATGATTTCTGAGGTTGAAATATGATGATGGAGGCAAAAGCTAATGTAAAACAATTAACCATCTACACCACTGTCAAATCAGTTCACCATCGGCACCATACAAAATGGTGTAAGGATATGTAATGTCCCCTACTGACTTCACAGTCTTACAGAGCTGTGTTTCTTTAAATCATCATAAAAGCATCGAAATGTGGGAGGGGACTATTTACTGACCGTAGATAGTAAATGATAGGCCTTACTTCAAGCCTGTAACTCAATAGCCATTCAAAACAAACTCAGACTCAGAGGATCTGGAAGTGTTTGCAGTCTGAGTTTGTCATCCGAAAGAATCGGCAAAACAGCTCTGTGATTTAAATCCACCCACACACAAATGACCGTTCATGAAAATATGTCTTTTTTTGGTCGGTTCTCACCGTGTTTGTTTGACAAAGATGCGTCCTGGTACAAGTGTTTAAAGCCTGAACCTGATCCTCCCGAACGATGGGCCTTTACTGCGTGTAAATCATGATCAGATGATACATGTGCAAGCTGTTGGATTGTTGCGGTGGTGTTGCTCTGCGTGTTTTGCTCCAGCACTTCAAGTGTTGAATGCATAGTGAGAACAACACCTGGATCCAGCACTGGGGACTGGGGCAGATGGAGGGACGGTGTGTGTGTGTGTGTGTGTGTGTGTGTGTGTGTGTGTGTGTGTGTGGGGCTGACTCGTTGCCATCATACTTCCCTCAGAAGGAGCCTAGTGGAGCGGTCTTAATGAGACACTACCTTCTGACTGGAGAGCACATGAGAGGGATTATCACTCTCCGCTAACACGCTCGGATCCCAATTAGACAGGCCTCAATAACCAGGCTCGGGCGCCGACTCAGCCTCCCGTCAGATTCGATCTCCCCAGGCCCCGCGAGCGCATCCTCCCTGGTAGTGTGTGTGGGCCGCCCACGGTGAAGCTAAGGGAGAAGCACTGGGAACAAAGTTTGAGGAACAAAGTTTCCTATTGATGCGAAACTCGAGAGCGAGAGATGTTCTACGCGAAATGAGCTGTGCGCGGTGCGCGGCGATTGACTCAGCATGACTTAAAAACAGTCACCGATGAAGCTTCTTGTGTTGTCTTTGTCATGTAAATCCATCTCCACGTTAAAAGGTGCAGTGCGTCCTTTTAGATTGTTTTATACTCCTCCACTGCACAGTCGTTGACCCTCTGTGGTCACCGACAGGATGTGCTAAAAAGGTGTTTGGTCGAAAGTCTGCTGGAGTTGATGATACTTGAATGATACTTGGGCCTGTTGTTTTCACCGGAGTGGCAGCAGAGAGGCAGGACATAATTAGCTTCATTCTAGGAGTCCTTTGACAGCTCCTCTTCTGTTAACAAGCTGGTGGTCCAACGCTGACCTTGTGGTGTCCAACAAGCCACCCCATTGTTCCCTGGGGCTGGGCCTGCTGACCAGAACTAATCAAATGGTTCCTCCTCCTCCTCCTCCTCCTCTGGCTCAGAGAGGCAGGAGGCGCCAAGGCCAAACTTATCTGACATTTAACTTCCTGAAATATTCAAGTCAGAATTACAGCGATAAGTCAGAAGTCTTAAGTCCATCCCAAAACATAAAGTCTGTACGCACAGTTCCTTGTTATGAAAACCTTGAATTGTATTTATGTAAATCAAGCAAATAGCGTAGCGCCAAAATGAGCTTTTCTCTGAAGTTTGCAAAATTGTGTGTTTTGGTTTCAGGTGAAGTCTTGAGATTCACAGTAAACAAGAAGAATACTCTGCGTCTTTAATGGAATGATGTGAGAGATGTAAGAGATGGCCAGTGTACATTGTGAATCAGATGTGCACACATTGCGCTTTCACAAGGTTTCTGTGTCCGGGACTACACTCGTGTAAACACCGACAAGGAGTTACAAGAGAGGGTCGGGTTGGAATTGCAGTCAACGTGAAACCTTGAAGAAAATCGTACCTGTAATTAATTTTTTTTAATTGATTGTATTTCATTTAATTTAGACTAACATACCCAGGCAATCTTTATCGAATCTGACAGTCAAGCAGGATACATTTGCGGGATAAAAGGAATGTAATCCAAGCTTGATATTTCATTGTTCACTCATATTTCTTCTTTCATATTCTTCTTTCGTTACATCTTTGTCATCTCACCTCAAACGATGCGGTGAAATACGCATTATTGTCCCAACTCTGGCTCTGTGAACCAGGCCGGAGCTTTGACACCATGTCATTAAGCTAACCAGCTGCTGCTGCTGCTCGTGTTCTGGCTAATTGTGTCCTAAATTGATTCTATCCCCAGATGCCTCTCAGCTAGTGGACCATAACTGGCCATTCTTTCAGCATATTCAGTGCTTTCACCACGTCCAGTGAATACGCCCATGTTTATTCCACCAGCGTTAGATTGTCATGCCCCAGATCTGACCGTTGTCTTTCTTTGTTCTGCAGCAGACATATGTGTCTCCCTCCAACCATCAGATGGCTCTACCAAGCCCGAACCACAACAACAACGGCAGCAACATCACCGCCACCATAAGTAATGGCGGCGGCGGTAGCAGCAGCAGTAGCGGGGGCAGCGGCGGCGGCGGCGGTGGCGAGCAGCTGAGCAAAACAAACCTGTACATCCGCGGCCTCCACCCAGGAACCACAGACCAGGATCTGGTCAAACTCTGTCAGCCGTAAGTCATCCACAAACCTATTGCTTTAGTATCTACTTAAGACACTCGATAAATCTCTCTTGCTCTCTCTCTCTCTCTCTCTCTCTCGCTCCCTCCCCGGCTTCACCTCTGCGAGCGCGGAGCAGGTTAAAGGAGAGACGTATATTAAGATAGAGCAGAGTGACGGGCGGATGGATAGATGGCGTGTCTGAAAGATTGAGTGGTTGCATTACTACATGGGCGAGCGCCGCAGATGGAGTGCTCCCTCGCGCTGGAAGTGCACCTTTAACAGGTATTCCTGGAACGGAGGGCAGAGCTGCAATTTTTATCCGAGGCCCATCATTTGGTGGCCTTATGGAAAAACCAACAATCATCGAGGCTGCAAACTAAGAGCCTTCAGTTCGACGTGGCGAAGCACAGACTTTTCCACCGAGCAGGTACAGACTGTTTAGGCTCCCTCCCTCCTGCTAATTACCCTGGTGTGCCTGCCCTGGCTTGGACTCGGGACGTTTGGCTCATCTGTTCTTCATAACGCACAATGACAATGATGCTGTGCTGTCCCAATCCAAAGCGCTCCTCGCTGTATTGTGACGGAGTGAGAGTCTCTGTTGCGGACGGCAACGGCGGCAATCCGACATCAAACGGCGGCATCGTCCGGTCCATCTGATATGTTTGTGAAGTCGTAAGCCTGGGACTTCACAAACAAGCCGGGCAGAGATGAATGATCTGGGTTTGCTTAATTGAAATCTGTAGCTCGGTGATGAGAACCAGAAGAAGCGAGAGAGAAAAGGAGGGGGGAAAAAAGGGGGGAAAAAAGGGGGGGGGGGGCTGGAGAAATTGAATAAGGCAGAGAGAGGGAGAGGGAGAGGGAAGGAGAGAGGGAGGCCTGCTATTTTACAGCTGTCTGGAAGATATGGCCCACATGAGGCTGCCCAACCCAACAGGAAACGGCGAGCCCAGGGGAAAGGGAAAGGCAAACAAGGGCAACGGCATGACGAGGGAGGGCAGGGTGGGGGGAGGGCGGATGAAGAGAATGGGGCAGGGGGCAGGGGGCTGGGGGGGGGGGGTGGGTGGGTGAAAAGAGGGCGGGGGGGGGGGGGGGGGGGGGGGGGGGGGGGGGGGGGGGTGAATAGAGTTCAGGGTCTGTGTGTCAGGTGGTGTTTTCTGTGGGGGCAGTTCTCGTATTTCGGCTTTTTGCACAGCAGATAAAATCACTGCATGAAATTTGCCTTTCGGCGGAAAACATCAAGGGCTGATGTAATTGTCAACCATTGCAGACCAAGACGGGGGGCGGGGGGGGGTGTTTTAATGGTTAAATAGGGACATGCCGGGATATTAGGATGTAAAACAGCCTGGGAAGATGACACACACAGAGGGACATTTACAGACTCAACCCGAGTTGGAGCAGTCCTCGTACATCCAGCACTCCCAGAGCTCCCCTCCCCCACATCGAGAGTTGGCCATATACTATGTACACTGAAAGATGTACTGTGTGGGGAGTGAGAGATGACAGGGAGGGGATGGGGGTCGGTTCTTCGTCTCCGGCCCCTGCAGTTGTCTCCGTGGGTGCCTCGCTGCCGCTCCGCTTCCCGCCCCGCGTCCTTTCTCTGGTGGCTGACCACCAATGGATGTGGGGCCGGTCCCTGTGTGCTTGTGCTCTCTCACACATGGCTGAGTCTCCATCCCCTCTTTTCATTCTGCATCATGAAGTCAGAGACCTTCAAACACGGGCCAGTAAAAACGGCATCTCGGCTGCGAGGAGCAGCGAGGAGCGGCAAGTAAATACTTGGTGATGATGCGAGTTATAGGCTGGTTGGTTCGTGGGAGAGTGGTCGTGTGCCTACAGTTACAATGCATGGGGGGGGGGGGGGGGGGGGGGGGAAAAGGGGGGGGGGGGGGGGGGATATAGGGAGGCAAAGTTGGCTTATCCACCCACTACACTTGGTTGCATCTTATGGTTGAGAATGAGAAATGCACCATGAAATAGTAATGTTATGTAGGGGGCCAAATGCATAATACAACAGATCTCCATGTTAACATCAATTCGATTTTGTCTCGTCTGAGGTCATGATTATGAAATATTATAGTTTCTGTGCATCATGGTATTTCTGTTCATTTGACTAAAAAAGATGACGTATCAAGTTGGATGACATCAGTTGGAATCTATTGCCGTCGTAGGAGCATGAGCTGTTGATAGACAATGTTTTGGCATCGAACCACTCACTCTCGATATAATATTTATAATCATATTCCCAACATGCAGTTGTAAATGTTGTAGTATCCAAAATAGAAATGTGCTCATCTTCACACGCGATCTAACTGTATACAAATGTTGGCAATGTAGTGAATGTAAATGCTATAAAATGGACGTTGTTTGTTTTGCACCACGCGTTGCCAGGAGGAGGCTCTGGCTGCAGAGCTCCTCCACTCTCTGATGTAATATGCCACTTAAATGTAATTGTGCAGCTTCACTAATTTCCTAATGATCCTGAATTAAGAATTCGGAATAATCCATCACATTAACTGGCTTAGCACCTTATGAATAACCTGGACTTTGAAAGTGACTCCTCCTGCCCAGATGAAAAAGAGGCACTGGCGCAGTGTCACTGGATGAAGAGCGGGATGACTTTACGAGGGGCACTAAGACCCAGCGGAGGGTTGAGTGCTGCCTGGAGAGAAGCTGCTTAGCAGAATGAGAGTATGGCTGGACGCCAGCATTGGACAGGACAGCCAAGGAGAGGCATATCAGATTACACTGCATGCACATGCCTGGAGAGATGGGAACTGATAGACACTGCCTCACAGAAACGTTCGCCCACTATCCTGTTCATCTGCAGTATCCAGCCGCTCTGGAGATAATGCAGCATTTTCAGATTCTCGAGCAAACTGGAAATACAGCAGAGACACCGTTTTATCTTATTTTCACACCATGATGGATTCCTCTTAAGTTACAATCCCCGACTACTGGTCTGAATGAAATATAGGAAAAATCGATTGTTGTTTCTAGGATATGTAGACACCCACGGTACATGGATTCCCTCGTTAAATGTACGTACGTCCCTCCACCCGTCCTAAACATCTCCCTGCGCAAGGCGTTTGTTATCGGATTCTGTCGTCGTTATCGTGTGTCACTGCACTGAATCTGTCAGGTGAATCGCGGCGCTCTATCTCTTAGGGTGTGTTAAGTTTAGGGAGGAACCGCACTGCGTCAGCAATGTTGCAAAGCTAATATTGAACGTAAACTTGCGATTGTAGTCAGAGCACAGAGCAAAGACAATACTTTGACCGTAAACCGCTGTGTTTTCCAGGTATGGGAAAATCGTGTCCACCAAGGCCATCCTGGACAAGACCACTAACAAGTGCAAAGGTGAGGTGGCGCAGCAACAACAGGGGTGTTGTGCAGAGGGTTGGAGAAAAGTATGTCTGAGTGTGATTATTTTTGTTTTTTTTAAAGGATGTAATAGAATTTAGGGGAATCATCTTCCATCAATATATCAATCACATTTTGTTTATGTAGCCCACATTCACAAATAACTGTTTATCTCGCGGAGCGAATAACATCCTCTGTCCTCAGACTCTCAGCATTAGAGTTTGTGCAACTTTTGTTCCACTATCATAGTATGTTTGAATCTGACCATTCGTTGGAGTAGGTTTTGATTCGATTCACACGGTCCCCTGATGAAACCATTACGTTCCCCTTTATTCAAAGGTCCAATGTGCGATATCGAAGAGAAAAACAAGATGGCTGAAGTAAAAGCTCTGTTTGTGTGTTGGACGTCACAGTTTAGATACATGGCATGGGAGTGTTGTGCGACATAATCCAGACAGGCCAGTGCCGCTCTGCATCTTATCCCTCATGTGGACGCCCGGTCCAGACAGCGCTGACAGCACTCCGTGTCTTCAAAGTACACAGTCGCTCGTTATGCATACCTCACCGTCATAACTCTGGTGTCTCACTGTGCATCTCGCCTCCTGCAGGCTATGGGTTTGTGGATTTTGACAGTCCAGCTTCAGCCCAGAAAGCCGTAACTGCGCTGAAGGCCGGTGGGGTGCAGGCTCAGATGGCCAAGGTAAGAAGTCACCGTGTGTGTATTTCGCCATTGTTTGATTGAGATTGATGAGTGAAAAAATACACTCATATTTTTTTTTTAGAGTGGTTTAGTGGTGCAGTTGTGAGCACTGATGCCTGTCAGCAAGAATGTTGCTGTTTAAACGGTGGGTCTTTTTTTCCTGAGAGTTTTCTCTGGTCTCTCTGACTCAGTACATAATGTCTTTTTAAACGTTCTATCATCCAACGAAACAGAGTGCAGGAGGGATGGTGTGTGTGTGTTTTCTAGGCAAACAAAGGTTTTCATCACACTCTTTCACTCACTTTACATTTGATTGTACATGACTCCTCAAATCGAATGACTTTTGAAGTGTAGATGCAGCCGTTCAAAGTAAAAAGCTAACTTAAGGATATGCTACGCCACTGTCTCAGCCTAATGTTGTGTATGTCCCCAACACACTGTAAGTCTCATTTCGAAGCTTGTGGGCAACCACCATCTTTAAATGCCATAATAGCATTCATTTCGGATGCACGGATGGAGACAGGTACAGTGAGTACGTGTGTGTGTGTGTGTGTGTGTTTGTACTTCTTAGTGATGACGGTGTTTGGGGAGCGGGTCTCTGGCCCTGGTCTCTGAGCTCCCTGCACAAAGGACCTATCTGTTCTCCCTGGTGGCATCTGACTCAGTGTCTGAGCAGCTCCCCAGTCA